>CAUYLG010056045.1:0-34094 GCA_963573385.1 Cacajao melanocephalus | reverse complement strand
AAACCCTACAAACTAGAAGAGAGTGGGGGTCAATATTCAATATCCTCAAGGAAAAGAATTTTCAACCCAGAATCTCATATCCAGCGAAACTAAGCTTCATAAGTGAAGGAAAAATAAGACTTTTCGTGAACAAGCAAGTACTCAGAGATTTCATCACCACCAGGCCTGCTTTACAAGAGTTTCTGAAAGAAGCACTGCATACAGAAAGGAACAACCAATATCAGTCATCCTAAAAGCTTACCAAAAGGTAGAGTATTACCACAATGAAGAATCTACATCAACGAATGGATAAAACAGCCAGCTAGTATTAAATGACAATATTAAACTCATATATATTAATATTAATCCTAAATTTAAATGGATTAAATGCCCCAATCAAAGACACAGACAGGCAAATTGAATAAAAAGTTAAAACCCATCGGTATGCTATATCCAGATCTATCTCACATGCAAGGACACACAAAGACTCAAAACAAATGGATGTAGGAAGATTCATCAATCAAATTGAGAGAAAAAAACAAACAAACCAGGAGTTGTGATTTTCGTCTCTGACAAAACAGACTTTAATAGTAATAAAGACTAAAAGAAACAAAGAAGGATACTACATAATGGTAAAAATCAATGCAACAAGAAGAGCTAATGATCATAAATATATATGCACCCAATACAGGAGCACCCAGATACATAAGACAAGTTCTTAATGACTTATAAAGAGACTTAGACTCCGATACAATAACAAAAGGAGACTTTAACACCCTGTTGTTAACATTAGACAGATCAACGAGTTAGAAAATTAATAAGGACATTTATGACTTGAACTCAGACCGCTTATCCACTTAATGGATATTTATAGAATTCTCCACCCCAAATGCACAAAACATACATTTTTCTCAGTATCATATTACACCTATTCTGAAAGTGACCACATAGTTGGAAGTAAATCGCTTTTCAGCAATTGCATAGCATTTCACAGATTTAAATGAAATATTGGTTGGCTGTTTGTTATTTTCTTCCCTTATTCCTTCCTGTCTCCGTTGTTAAGCATAATCATGCACACAAAAGAGGTCTTTAATACCTATTTTTAGATTGCATTCCACTCTGGGCAATAGAGCAAGACTCCTGTTCTCTCTCCCCCTTTCTCTTCCTTTCTTTCTTTCAAAAAAATAAATAAAATAAAATGAATTTAAAAATAAATAAATAATAAAAACAAAAAAATAAACAAAAATCCAAATGAGAATCCTGTAGCCTTTATGGAAGGACTGAGAGAGGCACTAATAGAACACCCCTCCTTATCCCCTGATTCAGTCAAGGGACAGCTCATCCTAAAGGACAAGCTTCTTACACAAGCAGCTTCCGATATTAAAAGGAAGCTTTAAAAGGAAGCTATAGGACTAGATAGCACCTTAGAGAACCTCCTGAACGTGGCCACTTTCGTCTTTTATAATAGCGACCAGGAGGAGGCCCAAAAGAAAGAGAATGGTCAGGAGAAGAAGAGGCTTCTAGCAGCAGCTTGGCAAGCTTGCAAAGTCCAGCTCCCCAAGGTGCATCTGCTAGTTGCTATTAGTGGGGCAGGCCAGGGCATTTAAAGAAAGAATGCCCAGACTGGTCGCGGTGGCTCACGCCAATAATCCCAGCACTTTGGGAGGCTGAGGCAGGTGGATCACGAGGTCAAGAGATCAAGACCATCCTGGTCAACATAGTGAAACCCCGTCTCTACTAAAAATACAAAAAAATTAGCGGGGCATGCTGGTGCACGCCTGTAGTCCCAGCTACTCAGGAGGCTGAGGCAGGAGAATTGCTTGAACCCAGGAGGCAGGGGTTGCGGTGAGCCGAGATCGCGCCATTGCACTCCAGCCTGGGTAACAAGAGCGAAACTCCGTCTCAAAAAAAAGAAAGAAAGAATGCCCATACAGCAAGATGAAGCCACCTCAACCCATCCAGCCTGTGGCAGAGACCACTGGAGACAGAACTGCCCCCAAAGGTGGAGGTCACTGGGCTCAGAACCAGCCTCACAGATGATCCTGCAGGACTGATGGGTCCCGGGGATCAAACTCCGGCTCCAGCAGCTCAAACTGCCATTACAGCGCAGGAGCCCCGGGTGATTCTGGAAATTAAAGTAAGGAATGTAGACCTCCTTCTAAACGCCAGAGCCAGTCTCTCTTTTTTCTCCTTTCTAATCCAGGCCTACCCTCTTCCCATAGCACGACCCGAAGGGGCATCTCAGGAAAAACTCTAATCTAATCCAGTATTTTTTCCTCAACCTTAGTTGACACGTGCTTCCAAGCCACTGTCATGATAGCTCTACTAGTCAGAAAAGCCTCCAAGTTAACCCTAGGAAATAATTGAACTGTTCATACTCCACATAATGTAGCTGGATTACTGTCCTCTACGGGGAGCTCTTAGCCAACAAACAGCCAGTAAAGCAAGAAGTACATAAGGCAGGATAAGCAGTAGCCACTCTAAAGAATGTCTCTCTCAGGCACAAGCCCTCCATTAGCTGAGCTAATAGCTCTTAAAAGAACACTTGGATTAAGCAAGGGAAAGGTAGCTAACATTTATACTAACTCCAAGTATGCTTTCTTGGTTCTCCACACGCTGCCACTTGAAAGACATTTTCTTGCCACTAATGGATCTCCTATAAAAATATCACCAGGAAATTAGCAGGTTATTATATTCAGTTTTTCTTCCACAAGAAATAGCAGGAATGCATCGTAAGGAACATCAAAAGGGAACAAATGAGGGGCCAAAGGAAATAGGTTAGCTTATCAGGCAGTTAAGTGAGAGGCAAGGAAGCCTCCAGGCATTAAGGCACTTCAAGCCCCTTCTAATCTAGGAAGGTTCCATAAGAAAAATTAAACCTTAGTATTCCCCTGCAGAAATAAAATAGGCCACTTCTGGAGGGCATACTTCCCAGCCGTCAGGAAGGCTACAGTCAGAGGATGGCAAACTCCATTTGCCATCAGGAAAGGATAAGATGTATCAGTGTGCTCAGAGATTGTTTTCAGGCAGGAAACTTCTAAATTGGTTAAGCACGTAACCTCTCCAGCTCACTTGCAACAAGAATTAACACAACTAGCAGAAGCCCAACCCCCAGGAAACAGAACCACCTTTATTTAACCCAGGAAATTTGGTATTAGTGAAAAATCTCATCACTGTCTCCTTCCCTAAGCAAAGCTGGCAAAGGCCCTACGCTGTTCTTTCAACCCCCTTGGCAGTAAAAGTTACAGGAGTCAACTCCCGGATACATCGCACTCAAGTCAGAGCCTGAAGAGCTGAGAGAGCAACTCCTGACAGCCCAGAAGAACGTCCTGAATATCAGTGACGAGAAATAGACGATCTTAAGCTGAAAATCCCAACGTAACTGACTGAGGGCTACTCCTACCTCTCCAGATACTTTTTATTATTTCCGCCCTTTCCTCTCAAAAGCTGCCACCAAATATTAAAACTTCCTTTTAATGCATAGTTGCAGTGAGATTTAATTAGACATGAGACTGCATTTGTAACTTTATAGATCCCCAAAGGGGAATGTTATATCGTGGCAAGTAAAGATTTATTTAAACAAAAATTATTTACTATGCCACTCTTAGGAATTGTTATAGTCACGCTACTATTTGCAATAGAACTATACGCTGTGGTACCCACAATGTGGAATTCTGGTTGTAAAATTCTAATTGCTGTAATATTTTGCCTGATTATCATCCTTCTAGGACTAATAATTGCAGGAAAGATTTAGTCAAGGTTATTTTGCTTATAGCAGGAGTGATAGTTATGGATAAGAAGCAAGCATAAAAATTTTACTATCATTAAGTTTGATAGGACTTTTTACTAAAGATTGGTAATAGGATGGAGCCAGAAAGCATTATCGTCCAACACCCGCTAACAGCAATTAGGCTTACTTCTCTTGAGGCAGGGAATAATACAGGAGTTATTAATCAATAATTTTTAGGCAGCTAGAAAGCATAAAGGTTCTCAGTGGAAATTTTCCTGTAGTGAGAAGCAACTCCCAAGACATTTATTTTCTAACAGGCAGCTTGAAAAAACAGGCCCCCCCAAGCTTTGATATGCAAATGTAAGTGATTAGAAACTGGGTCCACCCAACGTGGCCGGCATGGCAATTCCCACCCTCTTCTCATCGTCACCACATGTGCCAAGTGTCATGGCCACTTACCGATAGCTCACACGTGCTCAGGGCATCGTGGTGATCCACATTTGCATATTAAAGGACTAAGGTGGAAGAGCCAGATTTTTTGCGGACTATGTGAATGACACACCTGATCAAACCAATCCCCTGGGCCCTATGCAAATCAGACACCTCCTCCAGCCTCCTAATATAACCAACTCCTTCTCTACCACACACAGGTTTCCCTCCTGGAGCCCAGCTCCTTCTATCTCTGTGCAGGAGAGCTTCTTCCTTCTTTGTTGCCTATTAAACTCTCCACTCCTTAAAACCACACCACATGTTTCCGTGTTGTTTTATCTAAATCAGCGTGACACCAAGGACCCTGGTGTTCCTCCATTCATCAGAGCCCTATCACCATTAGGGCCCACCTCCGACACTGGGCATCATGTTTCAACCTGAGATTTGGAGGGAACAAACATCCAAACCATATCAGGCTTATACCGTGAATCTTAAGGAGCCAACAGATACTGTGATTTAGACTATTCCTATTAGCCGAATATGTTTCATGTGAAATTCCTAAATCTGAGTAAAATAAATATAATCTTCTGTAAGACAAAGATTCAGAAAACAACACTGATATAAAATTGAGTCTCCTTGTGGGATAAAGCTCAGTGGTATTGATGTTATGTTTGTGAATAGCACAGGCATAGTAATATCAATGCTAAAACTGGAAGAGGAGTAGCAAGGGCACAGCTGTAATTAACACAGATCAAGTAAGTGATGATTTCTTATATTGAGATATAGTTTGTGGTGGTATATTAATAATTGTTGTCATAAAATTAGTAGCACCTAACATTGATGAAATACCTGCTAAGCGTAATTAGAAAATGGTTTGATTGGCCGGGCGCAATGGCTCACGCCTGTAATCCTAGCACTTTGGGAGGCCGAGGTGGGTGGATCACCTGAGGTCAGGAGTTCAAGACCAGCCTGGCCATCAAGGTGAAATGCCATCTTTAAAAAAAAAGAAAATGGTTTGATTTACAAAGGCTCCAGCCTGGGCTGAATTTCCAGCTAAAAGTGCTGTTTTAAAGCTTTAAAATGATTCTTCTACTTCCATAGTTTGCGACATGAGTGATGTATGTTTTGCTGTGATCAGAACATGGATTGTAATTCCCCCTTGCTGCAAGAGTTATGTCACACCTCATTAGACCACATATATGAGTAAATGACCTCAACTACTAGACTCCAAAATACATGTAAACCCAAGATTTTGACAGACACTTTGAGAGCTCAGACTGTGGAAAACCCCTACTGTGTTAGCCTTTGGGCTCATCTCTGAAACCTCATTCTGCCAACACACAGCCCGTGGGTGCTGAGGGACCTAAGGCATATTTGTCTCTCTGAGAAGATTCCACGTAAAGGAACATCTTAAACTTCAGTTAGATTTCACTTTCCACAGAGGCCTGCTTCCATCCTAATGGAGCAACTAGACTTTAATAATTGGATTATATCAAAATTGGAACTCACTACATGGCTAACGTACCTTGCCTATGGGGTGTATTTCCTGTGAGATTTGTTCTCGTTTTTCTCCCCCTCTTTAGGTGTTGTAAAATTTAAAAAAACATGAAAAATAAAAAATCTTTTTGTATGACAATAAACCCTATGATTCACGAAATCATATTGTTTGTTATGGTTGGTTTGTTTGTTTGTTTGAGATGGAATGTCATTCTGTAGCCGAGGCTGGAGTGCAGTGGCGCGATCTTGGCTTGCTGCAACCTCCGCCTCCCTGGTCCCGGTTCAATTGTCCTGCCTCAGCCTCCTGAGTAGCTGGGATTACAGGAATGCACCATCATGCCCAGCTCATTTTTGTATTTTTAGTAGAGATGTAGTTTCACCATTTTGGCCGGGCTGGTCTCGAACTCCTGACCTCGTGATCTACCCGCCTTGGTCTCCCAAAATTCTGGGATTCCAGGTGTGAGCCACTGCGACTGGCCTCTTTAGTAGATTTAATATTATTGTAAAGGAGTTATAAATTAAAATGGCTGTTATTCAGCTTATATGAGTAATTGATGAGTAGGCTGAGTTTTTTTGTAATTGTGTCTGATTTAGCCCTCCTCATCCTCCTACTAAAAAAATGATAATATAGCGGTGGTTAATATTATGTTTAGGTCTGAGAAAGAAAATGAATGTTTTATCTGAGGAATGTGAGCCCCTTTAAATTATCAAGCCCAGAGGAACATTTAAAATGTGACAGCCATCACATCTCACTCACTCTCTGCTTGAGCTAATTACCTCTTAAAGCCCCTTGCTACATGGGCTGTAGACTGATGCCAAGCAGCCACAAAATGCCCTGTGCTGGACACCATGTATAGCCACTCACTAACCAATATTATTTCTGCAAACCAATGAGAATTCCTATCAAACAACTTCTGCAGGCAAGTCATTCAATGTCTCTGCAGGTCTCTGAAGCTCTCGCAAAGATGGTACCTCCTCTCTGCAGCTGGTCGTCCAATCCTCTATAAATTATCTATAAATCTTATGATATTCTAATTAAGAAACAAATAAAAATAAATGCTACTACTTTGTCTTTTGTTTTCCTCTAGCTGTGTCTTCAGAACTTGGTTCCATGTAATTATTTGTCCTGAAAACAGAGAAAGCCCCTACAGGGGAAATCCATCTTGGATTTTCATGTCCTGAGTGAGTTTCAAACTCTTGTGTATAAGTCCCCCCTTACTCTGAATCATGGCTGGCCTACATGACGAATAGAATATTGCAAAAGAAATAAGGTGGGATTCCAAAATGAAGTCATTAAAGTCATGGAAATTTCCACCTTGGTCTCTCTTAGATCACTTGCCCTGGGCGAGGTACGGCTCACACCAGTAATCCCAGCACTTTAGGAGGCCGAGGCTGGTGGATCACTTGAGTTCAGGACTTTGAGACCAGCCTGGGCAACATGGCAAAACTCCATCTCTACAAGAAATTCTTCAAAAGATAACTTAATCTGTAGGAAGGCAATTGCCATGTCCTGAGTTTATTTAAGCAACCCCGTTGAGAGGCCTATGTGGCAAGAAACTGAAACCTTCTACCAACCGCTAGCACGAACTTGCCGGCCATCTGAGCCTGCCACCTGGGAATCATTCTCCAGCCTCATCAAGCCTTCAAATGACTGCAGCCCTGGCTGCCATCTTGACTGCAACCTCCTGGGGGACCGGAGACAGGAACACACAGATGGGTTGCTTCTAAATTCCTTCCCCACAGAAACTGTGAGAGGTAACACGTACGTATTTATTGTTGGTTTAAGCTACAGAGTTTTGGGGTACCTTGTGAACATTTCTAGATTCTAAATAGCATTCACCCTATAGGGGGTCATCATTGCTTGTTCTTGAATCAGTATACACATGGAATCACTCTATTCATCTCCAAGTCACAGAAGGCTGGATCAGCCCTGTAGCTAAAAGGATGTGTGGTGGAATCATTTGGTAATGGCAGTTTTGAAGATGAAGTCTGAAAAATGTAAGTCGATTTTGCCATCTTCTTGAAATCTTTAAACAAGGTGGAAGACCCTGGAATAAAAAAGGATTATATTTAATCCTTAGGATAAATATTTTAATTAATACTATTATCACCACAAACATTTGTAAATGTCAATCAGAAGACAATTTAACTACCTTTTTTTTTTTTTTTTGAGACAGGGTCTTGCTCTGGACTCATTGCATTCACCCAGGCTGGGGTGCAGTGGCGCAGTCAAGCTCACCTCAGCCTCAACCTCCTGGGCTCAAACAATTCTCCCATCTCAGCCACCCAAGTAGCTGGGACTACAGGTGTGCATCACCACACCCAGCTAATTTTTTTGTGTTTTTATTGAGACGTGGTTTCACCATGTTGCCCAGGCTGGTCTCCATTTCCTGTGCTCTAATCATCCACCCGCCTCTGCCTCCCAAAGTGCTGGTATTACAGGCATGAGCCATTGCACCCGGCCTGAACTACTACTTTCAAGAGAATCCAAGCCGGGCATGGTGGCTCACACCTGTAATCCCAGCACTTTGGGAGGCTGAGGCAGGCGGATCACGAGGTCAAGAGATCGAGACCATCCTGGCCAACATGGTGAAATCCCGTCTCTACTAAAAATATAAAAATTAGCTGGGCATGGTGGCGTGCGCCTGTAGTCCCAGCTACTCAAGAGGCTGAGGCAGGAGAATTGCTTGAACCCAGGAGGCGGAGGTTGCAGTGAGCCGAGATTGCACCATTGCACTCCAGCCTGGCGCCTGGTGACAGAGCAAGACTCTGTCTGCAAAAAAAGAGAGAGAATCCAATGGAACACATACACTTTCTTCAATAAGATTACACACACTAATAAGGGAAAGGAGAATACAGTAGAGCCAATATGTGTTGTGGTAACAAGAACAATAATAATGATAAAGCCAGACATGATGACACGTGCATATGGTTCTGGCCACACAGGAGGCTGAGGTCAGAGGATGGCTTGAGGCCAGGAATTCAGAGTTTGGGGCTGTGTTGTGCTGTGAGGGCGCCTGTGAATAGCCACTACACCCCAGCCTAGGCAACGTAGCGACACCCTGTGGGTTAAAAGATAATAATAATGGTCGGGTGCAGTGCCTCACACCTGTAATCCCAGCCCTTTGGGAAGCCGAGGCAGGAGGATCGCCTGAGGTCAGGAGTTCGAGACCAGCCTGACCAACATGGTGAAACCCTGTCTTTACTAAAAATATAAAAAATTAGCTGGGCGTGATGGTGGGCACCTATAATACCAGCTACTCGAGAGGCTGAGGCAGGAGAATCGCTTGAACCTGAGAGGTGGAGGTTGCAGTGAGCCGAGATCACGCCGTTGCACTCCAGCCTGGGCAACAAGAGCAAAACTCCGTCTCAAAATGATAATAATAATAAAATAAGAATAAAAAATAATAAAATGTAATTAATATGGGGACCACATATATCTTAGATCAATTTATCCAAATTCCCTTCTCCCACTTACTTCCCATAAACAGGTTATCTTGTTCTGAGGTTTAGGTGCTGTTTGTTTGTTTGATGCATAATTTTCTTTTTTTTTTCTTTTCTTTTTTTTTTTTTGAGACAGAGTCTTGCTCTGTCGCCAGACTAGAGTGCAGTGGCACGATCTCAGCTTACTGCAACCTCCACCTCCCAGATTCAAGCAATTCTCTTGCCTCAGCCTCCCGAGTAGCTGGGACTAATTTTTTTATTTTTTAGTACAGTCAGGGTTTCACTATGTTGACCAGGATGGTCTCGATCTATTGACCTCGTGATCCGCCTGCCTCGGCCTCCCAAAGTGCTGGGATTACAGGTGTGAGCCACCGTGCCCTGCCACATAATTTTCTTTTTTTTAGAGATGGGGTCTCACTATGTTGGCCAGGCTGGTCTCAGGCTCCTGGCCTCAAGCAATCCTCCCATCTCAGCCTACCAAAATGCTTGAATTACAGGCATGAGCCACTGCACCCAGCTGTTTTTTGAAACAGGGTCTTTCTATACCACACAGGCTGGAGCATATTGGTATGATCATAGCTCACTGCAGCTTGCAAGTGCTGGACTCAAGCTTCCTGAGTAGCTGGGACTACAGTTGTGCACCACCACACCTGGCTCTGAGATTTTCTTAAGAGGAGCTAGCTAGTTAAATAACTAAATCTCAATATAAATGTCAAAAAGAAGGTAAGAATCAAAATTCTCAGGAAAGAACTTTAAAGAAGGATGCTTCTTTTTGCCTCAGCATTTGTGTCCCTAAAGTAACTCACTAGAATTATGCAGTGCAGCTCCAGTGCATACAGCATCATCCACAGAGGTGGATATTGTGGCCAGTGAGCTTCTTCCCCAGGTGGGTAGTTGACAAAATTCCTCCAGCAGTGATAATACTCTAAGGAAACACAAATCTTGGCTCATTCAACAAGCAGAATGGCAAATTACTTAAAAAGGGCCCCAACCTAGTTTACCATATAGAAAGCCTCTAGTCTCTGGTCTAGTTGCTGCTGGACATTAGGCTCCCTGAAAAGAATAAAGTAGTTTATTTAAAGATGGCTGAGAGACAAGACCAGAGAAAAGAGTTGTTGTCGTTCCTGGTGGTGGTGGTGGCAGTTGTTTTTTGAGACGGGGTCTCGCTCTGTCACCTAGGCCAGCATGCAGTAAATCCAAACATAGCTCACTGCAGCCTTGAACGTCTGAGCTCAGGAGATCTTCCCACCTTAGCCTCCCAAGCAGGTTGGACTACAAATGCATGCCACCATGCCTTTTAATTTTTTAATTTTTTTGTAGAGATGGGGCTGATCTTGAATACCTGGCTTCAAGAGATCCTCCCACCTTGGCCTCCCAGAGTGCTGGGATTACAGGCATGAGCCACCAGGCATAGCCAGGAGTTGTATTTTTGTTATTTTCCTTGTCATGAATTTCAGATCTAATCCTTTCACACATTATTTTGGACTCTTACTTCTGAGATTTCCACCCTGGGATAACCAATCTTCTGGCTTAAAAAATAGCTACTATCCCCACAGTCTCTTGTAAACAATGAAATTTCTTTGTTTACTGTTTTTACCTGATGCTCTCATAATCTGAAGAGTGACTCCACTGTTAACGAGGTCCCTGAGTCCTTGCCGGTTTTGTTGATCCATGTGGTGGAAAAGCCTTGCTACATAAATCACCAAAGTCACACCAGGGTGCTGACTCAGAAACTCTCTAATAGCCTGGGAGCATTCCCAGCAGGGACTCCAGGACAAGAACCAGGTGATGGAGCAGCTGATGGATGAGTGAAAATGTCTTTCTGACGTAAATTTTTCTATAAAGTTAACTTCCACGTGATTGGTGGTGTTTTTGCCTGAACTTCTCCAGATCTTCCAGCTCATGCCCCACTTGATTTCATAGAGCAGACAGGCCTCTTTACAAAGTTCTCTGGGGTCATAGGAGATGTAAAATTCCCATGGTTCGATTCTTCTCCTAAAATATGAAAAGTAGCCCATGCCGTTACATCACATTTAGAGAGATCTTAGAAATCTTTTTCTGCTCCCTCTTTTTTTTTTTTTTTTTTGAGACAGAGTCTCACATTGTTGCCCAGGCTGGAGTGGAGTGGCACGACCTTGGCTCCCTGCAACCTCCACCTCCAGGGTTCAAGCAGTTCTCTGCTTCAGCCTCCGGAGTAGCTGGGATGACAGGCACCTGCCACCACGCATGGCTAATTTTTTGTATTTTTAGTAGACACAGGCTTTCACCGTGTTGGCCAGGCAAGTCTCAAACTCCTGACCTCGTGACTTGCCCACCTCAGCCTCCCAAAGTGCTGAGATTACAGGAGTGAACCACCACACCTGGCCCCTGCTCCCCTCTTCTATCAGGCTAATCTGAGATGTAACATCTCAGGAAACTTCCTTTTCTAGTCTGTGTCTCAATGTTACCTGAAGAAGTCTGTTTGAATTATTTTTTTTTTTTGTCACGAACATAGCGCACAGGTTTCTTCCCCCAGTCACGTGATTTGGTGACCACTCTCTAATACCATTATGTTTTAGTCTTGAATTGAGGTGTAAAACTGTGTCTCTGTTTCTCTTTTAACATTTATTTCGTTATATTCTAATCTTATTTATTTATTTATTTTGAGACAGGGTCTCCCTAAGCTGGCCAGGCTGGTCTCACCTCCTGGGCTCAAAGCTACTCTCCTGCCTCAGCCTCCTGAGTAGCTGAGACTACAGGTGTGCCCCACCATGCCTAGCTATATTCTAATTTTTCAATTTCACACCTAGAGGTGCCATGTTCCAATACTTATCTTTTCTGTCCCTCAATGGACTCTAACCAGATTTTCTCAAGTGTTGAAGCCTCAAATTGCCAACAAGATTCTATTGTCAAGAACAGACAAGCCGGGCGCAGTGGCGCGTGCCTGTAGTCCCAGCTATTCGGGAGGCTGAGGCTGGAGGATCTCTTGAGTCCAGGAGTTCTGGGCTGTAGCACGCTATGCCGATCGGGTGTCCACACTAAAACACTAAGTTCGGCATCAATATGGTGACTTCCCGGGAGCGGGGAACCACCAGGTTGCCTAAGGAGGGGTGAACTGGCCCCGGTCGGAAACGGAGCAGATCATTGCGCCTGTGAATAGCCACTGCACTCCAGCCTGGGCAACATAGGAAGACCCCATCTTTAAAAAAAAAAAAAAGAAAAGAACAGACAAAAGAGTAATTTAGCCTCAAGATTCTTCCACATTAAGATCCTATATACTAACTCTTATAAGAAAGAAATTCTAATTGCTGTCAGTGGTTTCTTTAGATTTAACACTCTATGTCTGAAAGCCATGACTCAAGGGAAACTCAGAATTCAGCTGCAGACTCTTCTTTGCAATATGGTTAAGTCACGAGCTTATTACATCCTGATAGTTCCCACTCATCCCTAAAGTGTCACATTCATTTATTACATAGACCAATCCTTCCATCTATCACGAGATAGTATTCCTTGGCATGATTTTCTTGTTATATGTCTGAAAAACAGGCAGACAGTATAAAATGAAGATGAAGTTAAAGTGACAAATGAGTTTCCCGGGTATTTCACTAATGGCTATAAAAACACACGATTAAAAAAGAGAAGAGAAATTGTAAGACAATAACAGACAAGCAAGCTAGAGAGTCATTCATTTAAAGAGATCAAAAGACATAAGAGCAAAGATATTTTTTAAAAATCATAGAAAATGACATTGGAGGCCGGGTGCGGTGGCTCACGCCTGTAATCCCAGCACTTTGGGAGGCAGAGGCGGGTGGATCACCTGAGGCAGGAGCTCGAGACTAGCCTGACCAACATAGTGAAACCCCATCTCTACTAAAAATATAAAAAATTAGCTAGGTGTGGTAGCAGGCGCCTGTAATCCCAGCTACTCAGGAGGCTGAGGCAGGAGAATCACTTGAACCCGGGAGGTGGAGGTTGCGATGAGCCAAGATTGCTCCACTGTACTCCAGCCTGGGCAATAAGAGCGAGATTCCGTCTCAAAAAAGAAAAAAGAAAAAGAAAATGACATTGGAAAAGGCAAAAATGAAAGAATGGGAAAATGACAAAACAGAAAAGGAACAATAGAGGAAGCTATATCCACAGTTCCTTTTTTTTTTTTTTTTTTTTTGAGACAGGATCTTTGTCACCCCAGCTGGAGTACAGTGATGTAATCATAGTTCACTGCAGCCTTGACCTCCTGGACTCAAGAGATCCTCCCACTCCTGCCTCGGCCTCCTGAGTGGCTGGGACTATAGGCGCATGTGCCACCATGCACAGCTCTTAAATACCCATTTATCCTTGATTGAATTAAATGAGTACTGTGATAGTATTATTCTTACCTCAGAGTGGGATCACCAGCGGAAGGACCTGTTGACCAAGACATGATTATGTCAAATAACACTCAAATATCAAATGAGCTGCTCAGAAAAAGTGCTCTATCATTCCAAACCTGCAAATCATCTCAGAAAATGGAATTTGGAGATTCTCTCGTTGATTAATTGTATTGGACCAGTTCATTGTACCAAAGAAAAGCAAGATTTTTAAGGGCTCTGTCAAAATCTGTTTTCCCAGATGCCCAATCCCAAACAAAGTAATCGTCCCTAAGGCTTCAACAAAAATGATTATGTGCAATGGGAAAGTCACTTCTTAAAGGCTCTCAGAGGCCAGGCATGGTGGCTCACGCCTGTAATCCTAGCACTTTGGGAGGCCAAGGCAGGTGGATCACCTGAGGTCAGAAGTTCGGGACCAACCTGGCCAACCTGTTGAAAACTCATCTCTACTAAAAATACAAAAATTAGCCAGGTGTGGTCACAGGCACCTATAATCCCAGCTACTCAGGAGGCTGAGGCAGGAGAATCGCTTGAACCCAGAGGGCAGAGGTTGAGTGAGCCAAGATCTCGCCATTGCACTCCAGCCTGGGCAAAAGAGTGAAACTCCATCTCAAAAAAATAAATAAATAAAATAAAATAAAGTCTCCTAGGTGTAATCTCTAGGTGACCTCATAGTAACCTGTACTGCATCGTAGTGATTATCATGCTCTATCATGATTGCCTATTTACATGCCTGTAATAACACTGAATTGTAAAATATGTGATATGGATTTTGTACATTTTGTTCCAAACCCTAACACACTGCCTGAAACATGTTAGCAATAGATTTGGATAAATTACTGAATAAATGATTAAATGAACTTCACTACTACCCACTATGAACATATTTTCCCCTTCCTCCTTCTTCTCTTCTTCCTTCCTCCTTCCTTCCCTTCTTTTTTCTTCTTTCCTTCCTTTCTTTCATATTTCCTTTACTCCTTCCTTCCTTCCTTCTTTTTTTTTTTTGAGACGACGTCTTGCTCTGGTGCCAGGCTGGAGTGCAGTGGTGCAATCTCGGCTCACTGCAACCTCCGCCACCCGGGTTCAAGCGATTCCCCTGCCTCAGCCTCCCAAGTAGCTGGGACTACAGATGCCCACCACCATGCCCAGCTAATCTTTTTTTTTTTTTTGTATTTTAGTAGAGACAGGGTTTCACCACGTTTGTCAGGATGGTCGTGATCTCCTAATCTGCCTCATGATCCACCCGCCTCAGCCTCTCAAAGTGCTGGGATTAGAGGCATGAGCCACCGTGCTCAGCCCTTTCTTTTTTTAAATAGAGAAAGGGTCCCACTCTGTTGCCCAGGCTGGAGTGTAGTGGTGCAGTCATGGCTCTTTGCAGCCTTGAACTCCTGGGCTCCAGTGATCCTCTCACTCAGCCTCCAGAGTAGCTAGGACTGTAGGCACAACACCTCGCCTGGCTAATTTTTATTTTTACTTTTATTTTTATTTTTGTAGAGACAGGAGTCTCACTACGTCGCTCAGGCTAGTTTCCAGCTCCTGACCTCAGGAGATTCTCCCACCTTGGCTTCTCAGAGTGGTGGGATTACAGGTGTGAGTCACCAGGCCTAGCCCCCTTCTTTATTTTTCTACCTTATTTAACCTCTCTTTTTTGCTTGTGCCTTAGACCTTATGATGGAATCCAATAGCAGTAGCATCTTTATACACTTCACAACACATTTAACCATTAAAATATTTTGTCGGCCAGGCATGGTGGTTCACACTGGTAGTCCTAGCACTTTGGGAGGCCAAGGAGGTGGATCACCTGAGATCAGGCGTTCAAGACCAGCCTGACCAACATGGTGAAACCCTGTCTTTACTAAAAATACAAAAATTAGCTGTGCATGATGGCAGGTGCCTGTAATCCCACGTACTCGGGAGGCTGAGGCAGGAGAATCACTTGAATCCGGGAGGCAGAGGTTGCAGTGAGCCAAGATCACGCCATTGCACTCCAGCCTGGGCAGCAGAGCAAGACTCCGTCTCAAAATAAAATGTATATACATAGTCGACTAACTCAAATATAACAAAACTCTAGTGGAACAAGCCCAGAACCTATAGTCCTAAGAAATGGTAATTCTATCAAAATATCTAATGCCAAAGTTCTTTTTTTTTTTTTTTTTTTTTTAGACAGTGATTCACTCTCATCACCCAGGCTGGAGTACAATGGCATGACCTTGGCTCACTGCAACCTCTGCCTCCCGGTCTCAAGCCTCCCAAATAACCAGGACTACAGGCGCATGCCACTGTGCTCAGATAATTTTTGTGGTTTTTTTGTAGAGATAGGGTTGCCCAGGTTGGTCTTGAACTCTTGGGCTCAAGTGATCCCCGTGCCTCAGCCTCCCAAAACGCTGGCATTACAGGCATGAGCCACCACACCTGGCCTGATGCCAAAGTTCTCTTCACTATGCCAGATGGTCTCCTAGTGAAAGAGTAAACCCTAGGAGCTTAATTTTTACCAATTCAACAATTTGAGAAGTTAAATTATGAAGACCAAAGCTGACAGTAAGCTATTATGTTTTGTTTCGTTTTGTTTTTGAGATGGAGTCTCGCTCTGTAGCCCACACTGGAGTGCAGTGATGCGATCTCGGCTCACTGCAACCTCCGCCCGCCGGGTCCCAGTTCAAGCAATTCTCCTACCTCAGCCTCCCAAGTAGCTGGGATTACAGGCATGAGCCACCATGCCCAGCTAATTTTTGTATTTTTAGTAGAGACAGGGTTTCACCATGTTGGCCAGTCTGGTCTTAAAGTCCTGAGCTTGTGATCCACCTGCCTCGGCCTCCCAAAGTGCTGGGATTACAGGCATGAGCCACCACGCTCGGCCCTAATATATTATATTTGACTTCAAGCATTTATTTAGAAATAAGGAGAAAAGCCAGGTGTGGTGGCTCACGCCTGTAATCCTAGCACTTTGGGAGGCGGAGATGGGTGGATCACCTGAGGTCAGGAGTTCAAGACCAGCCTGGCCATCATGGTGAAACCTCATCTTATTTAAAAAGAAAAAAAAAAGAAAAGAAAAGAAAAGAAATAAGGAGAAAAATAATTCGAAGAAAAATTGGCTAGCATTTAAAAACAGAACTGAAGAAAAAAGACAATAAAAAAAAGATGCCAGTTGAATACCACTTGTTGTCTATACACTAAATCAGAAAGTTAAGGTGGATTATCTCACATAATTTGGATCCCACAAGCATGAAACAGTTTGCATACATGTGGAAGAACTAACTTTAGCATTGGGTTTATCACTAGGAAAACACTGCGAGGTGCCAAAGTAGCTCAGATGACCAATCAGTTTCTGTGGTATGAAACGGAAATACAAGAAATGTTCTGACACGATGGGTACAGAAGCCTAATGTAGACGTGGGAATGGACAGCTTTGAGGGGCCTCACAAGGAGTGGTGCAGACAGGGAGGTGGAGTAGTTTGAAAAATAGAAAAGGAGGTAGCATTAGTGGGGCTTTGATTATATATATATATATATATATATATATGCACTGAGTGCAGTGGTTCACACCTTTAATACCAACTCTTTGAGAGGCCAAGACAGGAGGATCTCTTAAAGCCAGAAGTTTGAAACCAGCCTGGGCAACATAGTGAGACCCCATTCTTACAAAATATAAAATTAGCTGGGTGTGTTAGCACATGTTTGTAGTTAACAGCTACTTGAGTGCCTGAGGAGGGAGGATTGCTGGATCCCAGGAGTTACAGGTTACAGTAAGCTATGATATGTCACTGTACTTTAGCCTGAGTGATACAGTGAGACCCTATCTCTTAAAAAAATTTTTTTTTAATTTTTTGAGAAGGAGTTTCACTCTTGTTGCCCAGGCTGGAGTGCAATGGCGCAATCTCAGCTCATAGCAACCTCCGCTCCTGGGTTCAAGTGATTCTCCTGCCTCAGCCTCCCAAGTAGCTGGGGCTACAGGCACGTGCCACCATGCCCAGTAATTTTTGTATTTCTAGTAGAGACAGGTTTCTCTGTATTGGTCAGGCTGGTCTCAACTCCCAACCTCAGGTGATCCACCCACCTCAGCCTCCCAAAGTGCTGGGATTACAGGCATGAGCCACTGCATCCAGCACACCTGGATAATTTTTGCATTTTTAGTAAAGACGGGGTTTCATCATCTTGGCCAGGCTGGTCTCAAACTCCTGACCTCGAGATCCACCTGCCTCAGCTTCCCAAAGTGCTGGGATTACAGGCATAAGCCCCTGTGCCCAGCGGAAATTAGGTTTTTATTTCAGGTTTGATAAATGATTAAATAGGTGTTGGATTAATAGGTGTTGGTCCTTGGTTACAGGTGTATTATTTTCCAGACTCAGGCTGCATTTTGAGAAGGGTGGTACAGGAATTGAAGAGTAAAGATCTTGATTTATGTCTCGATTACTCAACAGAAATGTCATAGTGCCAGATGATCTCAGAGTCCGTGGCATGACAGAAAAAGGAAGTCTATGAGACCTCACTACAAGAAGCTCATGACAATAAAATTGAGTCTGAGAACTCTCCTCAAGCTAATATTTTAAAATAATAATCACTTTGCACATATTGATTGAAAAAGTAGGCTGGACGTGGTGGCTCACACCTGTAATCCCAGCACTTTGGAAAGCTGAGATGGGTGGATCACGAGGTCAGGAGTTTGAGACCAGCCTGGCCAATGTGGTGAAACTCCATCTCTACTTAAAAATATATATATACACACACATATATGTGTGTGTATATATATACATATATATATGTATATATGTGTGTGTGTGTGTGTATATATATATATGTATATATACATAAAAATTAGCCAGGTGTGGTGGTGCATGCCTGTAGTCCCAGCTACTCAGGAGGCTGAGGCAGGAGAGTTGCTTGAAGTGGGGAGGCGGAGGGTGCAGTGAGCCTAAATTGCACCACTGCACTCCAGCCTGGGTGACAGAGCAAGACTCTATCTAAAAATAAAAAATAATAATAAATAATTTTTTTTAAAGAAAAGACTCTTGGGCATGGCGCGATTTTTTTGTAGATGGAGAGTGGTTCTAGCTGGGGAGGTATCTAGGAAATAGGACAGAGTCAGGAAACACTAGTCCAAGTGTGACCTGAAGAGCAAATCTCTTACTTTTAAAGAAGGAATGGGGAATTTGAGCACTGGGATGAAGGAGGAAGGGGGTGACTGGCATGTCGGAATGAGCGCTTAGACCTTAGTGCGAATTGGGGCCCTTGAACCGGTAATCCACTCCAAGGGAGCCTTACAAAAACAGAGGCCATGTTATAGGAAAAAGGCATATTGATGACAGGAAGCCTCTTTCTCTGAAAGAGCTGAAGCAGCAGTGAGAAGTTCAGAAAGGGACAGTGAGATATATGTTGTGTCTACACTGATCAATTTTACTCCTGGGATGCAAGGACAAGGATACCAGACACATGATTGGGGACAGTTTCAGGTATAGAACACACTGCCTTTATAAGAAAAGTCCAGGGAAGGTATTAGATACTACAATCAAATAACGTGTTTGGTCTTTCCCCTAGTATGTCACTTAAAAAAAAAATTCTAGGCTGGGCGCGGTGGCTCACGCCTACAATCCCAGCACTTTGGGAGGCCGAGGCGGGTGGATCACGAGGTCAAGAGATCAAGACCGTCCTGGTCAACATGGTGAAACCCCGTCTCTACTAAAAATACAAAAATTAGCTGGGCATGGTGGCAGGCGCCTGTACTCCCAGCTACTCAGGCAGCTGAGGCAGGAGAATTGCTTGAACCCAGGAGGCAGAGGTTGCAGTGAGCCGAGATCGCACCACTGCACTCCAGCCTGGGTAACAAGAGCAAAACTACGTCTCAAAAAAAAAAAAATTCTAATAGATGGAGAATGTAATGGAGAAAATAAATTGTTACTTACACTCCAAACTGGTATCTGTCTTACCTCCTGCCCTGTCACACCCACACTATGGCCATAATCTTCTAACTGGTCCCCTTGCTTGAAGTCCAAAACCCATCACATGTCAAGTGAATGTGTCCAAAGCACTGTTTTAGTCATATCTCTATGCTATTCAGAAATTCTCCAAAGATATTCCCTCTACCATAAAGAAAAACTTTTATTCCTTTAGCCTGGCATTCAAAGTCCTCTATAGTATAATAAAACTGTCAGGCCTCCATGTGCAAGCCCAGACCCAGAAAGTCTAAAGTCCTGCCTGCCTTGGCTGATCACCCCCCACCCCCGGCCTGGGTTCGCCATTATCCCTGATCGTCCAGTGGAGCTTCCCCCCAGGGATGTTAAGCTTCTAAACCCACCCTGCCATCTTAACTGTTCTTTTTTTTTTCTTTTTTTTTGAGACAGAGTCTCACTCCGTCACCAGGCGCCAGGCTGGAGTGCAGTGGCGTGACCTCGGCTCACTGCAACCTCTAACTCCCGGGTTCAAGCAATTCTCCTGCCTCAGCCTCCCCAGTAGCTGGGATTACAGGCGTGTGCCACCATGTCCAGCTAATTTTTTTGTATTTTTAGTAGAGACAAGGTTTCACCATGTTGGCCAGGATGGTCTCCATCTCTTGACCTTGTGATCTGCCCGCCTGGTCCTCCCAAAGTGCTGGGACTACAGGCGTGAACCACTGCGCCAGACCTTTAACTGTTCTTATGATAATCTGAATACTTCTCACCCCATCCTACCATCTTAACTACTCTTACCCCACCCGCCATTGTAACTGAACTTACAGCAATGTATACTCCTTGCCCCTTCCCCACCACTGTAACTGATCTTACTCTGTAACTTTCCACTCACCACCCCAACCTATAAAACCAACTCCTATTCCATCACCCTTCGCTAATACCCTTTAAAGCCTGCACCCAGGTGCATAAACAGCCATGTTGCTCACACAAAGGCTATTTGGGGGGTTTCTTCATTCAAAGCGCTCGTTTTAACAAAAACTTCAAATTTGCTTTCTGGTCTTACTTCAAATTGTTTACATAATTTTTTTGTGGCCTAACCAGTTTGTTCATTATATTCTAGGTATAAGTCTTTATAAAAGCTTTTAAATTATGTTTATCAATAGGATTCAGTCAACCTAAAATCTCTTCTTTTTTATCAATCCAAACTCTGCCCTTCTAGTCTGGCATGATGGCTTACACTTGTAATCCCAGTCCTTTGGGAGGCTGAGGCTGTTGGATCACTTGAGCCCAGGAGTTCAAGACCAGCTTGGGCAATAAAGCAAGACCTAGTCTCTACAAAAAATTAGCAGGGCCTGCTGGCCCACACCTGTTGTCCCACCTACCCAGGAAGCTGAGTGGGGAGACTCTCTTGAGCACAGAAGGTCAAAGCAGCAGTGAGTAGTGATTGCACCATCGTTCAGCCTGAGTAACAGAGCAAATTATAAAAAAAAAAAAAATTGGTCAGGCATGGTGGCTCATGCCTGTAATCCTAGCACTTTGAGAGGCCAAGGGTAGAGAATTGCTTGAGCCCAGGAGTTCAAGAACAACCTGGGCAAAGTAGTGAACCCACCCCCCAGTCTCTAAAAATAAAATAAAATAAATATTTTTTAAAAAGTCTATGCTTCCTTAGAATCCAGCTCAAATTCTACCTCAGCTGAAATTCTTTCCTTCAGCCTGAAGTGTTCTTCCTCTCCCATGAATTTTTCTAAAAGTAACTGTGCACTAATTTATCAATTAGTCATTGTCAATTCATTTATCCATTAGCACATTGTTCTTATGCTATCATGTCTGTTGTTACCTTAAACTGTTACTTAAACAGTTGTATTTTTATTTAATTTTTTCTTTTCTTTTCTTTTCCTTTTTTTTTTTTTTGAGACAGAGTCTCGCTGTGTCACCCAGGCTGGAGTGCAATGGCGCAATCTCTGCTCACTGCAACCTCCACCTCCCAGGTTTAAGGCGATTCTCCTGCCTCAGCCTCCTGGGTAGCTGGGATTACAGGCACGTGCCACCGCACCCAGCTAATTTTTGTATTTTTAGTAGAGACGGGGTTTCATCATCTTGGCCAGGCTGGTCTCGAACTCCTGACCTTGTGATCCACCCACCTCCGCCTCCCAAAGTGCTGGGATTACAGGCGTGAGCCACCGCGCCTGGCCTTATTTAATTTTTTTATTTTTTGTTTTTATTTTAATTTTTTTGTGAGACAGAGTCTTGCTCTGTTGCCCAGACTGGAGTGCAATGGCGTGATCCCAGCTCACTGCAGCCTCTACGTCCTGGGTTCAAGCGATCATCCTGCCTCAGCCTCCTCAGTCGCTAGCACTACAGGCATGAGCCACCATGCCTGGCTAATTTTTGTATCTTCAGTAGAGACAGGGTTTCACTGTGTTGGCCAGGCTGGTCTCAAACCCCTGGCCTCAAGTGATCCACCCTCCTTGGCCTCCCAAAGCGCTGGTATTACAAGCCATGAGCCACCGCACCAAGCTGTATTTTACTATTTTTTTTTATTTAATTTTGAGGGCCGGACATGGTCGCTCATGCCTCATAATCCCAGCACTTTGGGAGGCCAAGGCAGGCGGATCACGTGAGCCACTGCACCCGGCTACTTAATCTTTTATTATGGTGAAACTGAGGAGGAAAACAAAATAAAATAAAATGGAAATTATAGTTAAGATAAAAATATGTTGCTAGAAAAATCACATTTAAGCTGAGTAAGTAACCCCTCCCAGCTCAACTATATTAACTGCAGCTACAGGCTTATCAAGCAACACACACACATTCAAAGTAAGTCATAAAACTGTACTTAAAATTAGCAAAAGAAGAGCAAACCCAGTACAAACTCCCTCCTCCTTTAGAGATAAGGAAGTTAATGTAAGCACCCAGGCATATATCTCTACCCACACATATTTCTGCTATCCTTGTTTTTGTTTGTTTTTTTTTTGTTTTTTTTTGAGACAGAGTCTCATGCTGTCACCCAGACTGGAGTGCAGTGGTGTGATCTCGGCTTACCGCAACCTCCACTTCCCAGGTTCAAGCAATTATCCTGTTTCAGCCTCCCAAGTAGCTAGGACTATAGGCACCCACAACCACGCCCAGCTAATTTTTATATTTTTAGTAGAGACGGGGTTTCAATATATTGGCTAGGCTGGTCTCAAACTCCCAACCTTGTGATCCTCCCACCTCGGCCTCCCAAAGTGCTGGGATTACAGGTGTGTGCCACTGTGCTTAGCCTCTGCTATCCTTGTGTTTCTCTACCCCAGCTGCAAGGCCATGAGACCAAGGTAAACCATGTAGAAAATATGTTTTTCAAGACTGCGAAACTGTCACGAAGTAAAATTAACTGCCTTTGTCTTAAAACTTATTCCCTGCCTTGTTTTTCCCACCCTAAAGTGTATTTAAAAAGCATGTAATTCTTGGTTTGGGGCCACAGCCATTTAAAAACATTAGTCTAACCGCGAGCTGGTGCACCTAATAAAATTCTCTTGAAGCCTCAAAGGTCTCTCTGTCCTTCTAAAATCCTGCTACAAAACAAACACTGATTTAATGACATTTGGTTAAAGTCACTTGGACATGTAAATAACAATAATAAATCATCTTATTTAAGATTAATATATTAATCAATAATAGGGAAGTTGGAAAACACCCACAGATGGACGAATCATCAGGACACACACACACACACACACACACACGCATGCACACACACACACTTCTTGCATTGTTCGAGAATACTCGCCCCCGGATCCATTTTACCTCTCTCGGAAGTCATGCTGCTCTGTCTCTGGACTTCTTCCTCTGGAGTCATAAGTTGTGCTGATTGTTCCTGGACCTTGTTTCTTCAGGTGTGCCCACTGCCACCTGCTTGGGCAGAGGATGACTCATTCCTGACTCCTTCCTCATTCTCAGGCAATTACTGGGAATCTGGGCTGTCTGTACAAACAGGAGGCCGAGAGGGACGTTATCATGGGGATTTACATCTTTAGTGATGAGAAAGCCTATTATGCCGATGACATTAATTCTGTAGCGTAGATCACTGGGGTTACCACATTCCAAAGTTCTTCTCCAATGACATCTGAATTTAGTAACCTTTCTCTTTTTATTTATTTATTTATTTTTAGTAGAGATGGGGTTTCATCATTTTGGTCAGGCTGGTCTCAAACTCCTGATCTCAGGTGATCTACCCGCCTCGGCCTCCCAAAGTGCTGGGATTACAGACATGAGCCACGGCGTATGGCCACCTTTCTGTTTCTTTAAATAAAGATTAACACAAGATGGATCTATCATCCTTTATATATTTTTTGTTTTGTTTATTTATTTATTTTTCATTATCTCCTGCTCTGCATCAAGGATGCATCATTCTTTATTGCAGAGACAAGAGGAAGAAGAAAGTTAAGAGAGACTTCACCTGTAACTAAAGCTTGAAAGTTTTTATGTTACGTGGTGAGCACACTGTGGCCTTGGCTTTCAGCTATTATTCTCCTATTTCCAACTTCCTCTCATTTTGCTCTTTGTCCCACATCCCTGTTGAAGAGGGGAGGGGCTCTATTCGATACAAAATGAGAAGGACCTTGGCCTCTGAGTCAGGTAATTTGTGTATAGGTCTTTGGTGCTCTCTTCATCCTTGAAGCTAAGATTAGCTAAGTGTGTGGCCAAGTCCACTGCTGCTATTTTTTTTTTTAGACGGAGTTTCGCTCTTGTCGCCCAGGCTGGAGTACAATGGTGCAATCTCGGCTCACTGCAACCTCCGCCTCCCAGGTTCGAGTGATTCTCCTGCCTCAGCCCCCGAGTAGCTGGGATTACAGGCACCTGTCACCACGCCCAGCTAACTTTTATATTTTTAGTAGAGACTAGGTTTTGCCATGTTGGCCAGGCTGGTCTCGAACTCCTGACCGAGGGTGATCCACCTCCCTTGGCCTCCCAAAGTGCTAGGATTACAGGTACGTGAGCTACCAGGCCCGGCCACTTCTGCTTTTTTATGCCCCTTGGAAAAGTAAATGCTGTATTTCCCTATGCCATTCCTCTCTGTTGCCTGAACCCTGGATCAAGTTCAAGCCAAAAATTCCTCTGAGTCTCCTAGAATTGAGATCACTTTCTCAAGGCCTAAGTCTCCCTCTACTGTCTCAAATCTTGAGCCCCTGAACTTTGAATTTCAAGGCCCCATGAACCTGGAACCTGAATCCTACCTACAAGCTTTCACTTAGTTATGCAAGTCAACATGGAGCCTCCATGAGACAAAGCAGGTGTTTGGACTGGGGCAGACCAGTGTCTTGAAGAAGGGGCAGAGATCCCACATCATCAATAGAGGCCCTTCAGAGACCAAGTTTTTCTAATTTAGGCATGAGTAGAATAATTGTAGAATAAAGGTAGGATAGCCCAGGCAGAGTGGTTCACGCCTGTAATCCCAGCACTTTGGGAGGCCGAGGCGGGCAGATCACCTGAGGTCAGGCCTCCCAAAGTGATCCGCCCACCTCAGCATCCCAAAGTGCTAGGATTACAGGCATGAGCCACCATGCCTGGCCTGCTTCCCAAAATTCTGTGTGTTAGCAGTTATCCTCCTACTCCTAGTCCCAAGCAAAGACTGCTTTTGTCTCTGTAGGTTAGTTTTGACTGTTACAGAACTTCACACAAATGAAATCAGACATTATGTACACTTTTGTGTGTTCTTCTGCTCAGCTTTTCTGTTTTTTTTTTGTTTTGGTTTTGGTTTTTTTTGAGGCAGGGTCTCACTCTCACCCAGGCTGGAGTGCCATGGCACAATCTTGGCTTACTGCAACCTCCGCCTCCCAGGTTCAAGTGAGTCTCCTGCCTCAGTCTCCCCGGTAGCTGAGATTACAGGCACCTGCCACCATGCCCAGCTAATGTTTTGTATTTTTAGTAGAGACAGGGTTTTACCTGGTTGGCCAGGCTGTTGCTCAGCTTTTCTATAAAATTGGTCTACATGATTAGGTATATTGATGGCTAATTTTCATTGCTGAATATTGTTCCATTACATAGGTATGCTACAATTTGTTTATTCTTCTGTCAATGTGATGTACTTTTTTTGGGTTTCATGAATAAAGCTGCTGTGAACATTTGTGTACAATTATTTGTGTAAACTGTTAAAACGCACGTGCTGGGTGAAGAGACCCCTCAACAGGCTTTGCATGAGCAACATGGGTGTTTATTCACCCAGGTGCAGGCAGGCTGAGGCCGAAAAGGGGATGAGCAGAGGGCAGAGGGATAGGAGTTGGTTTTATAGGTTTGGGGTAAACAGTGGAAAGTTACAGAGGCAACTTTAGGGTGGTTTTTTGCAAGCTGGGAGGGGGCCATAGGGTGTGGAGTCACAGGTTGGCCAAGGTCAGTTACAAAGTCCAATGGCCTTGTCAATAGAGGCTGGAATAAGAAACAATAGAGAATGTCTCAAAGTTAAGTAGGTGCTGCAAAAAGGTTGATCATTTCTTCCTCTTTTCATGGTCTTCCAGTTACTTTAGATTTTCCAGGAACTCATCTGGAGTGTCCCTGCAGGTCACAGAGAGAGGTTAACATGGCGTCCACGAAGCCGTCGGTCAGCCTAAAAGACCTTACATAAACATACATTTATTTTTCTTCCTCTTGGGTAAATACCCAAGAGTGGAATTGCTGGATCAAATAGGTAAATGTACATTTAACTCTTTTTTAAAAAATTGATTTTATGGCTAGTCGAGATAGCTCACGCCTGTAATCCCAGCACTTTGGGAGGTTAAGATGGGCAGATCACGAGGTCAGGAGTTCAAGACTAGGCTGGCCAACATGGTGAGCTGGGTGTGGTGGAGGAAGCCTGTAATCCCACCTACTCAGAAGGCTGAAGCAGGAGAATCGCTTGAACCCGGGGGCGGAGTTTGCAGTGAGCTGAGACTGTGCCATTGTACTCCAGCCTGGGTGACAGAGGAAGACTCTGTCTCAAAAAAATTTTTTTTTATTTTATCTTTTATAGGGACAGGGTCTCACTATATTGCCCAAGCTGGTCTTGAACTCCTGGGTTCAAGAAATCCCAGCCGGATGCAGTGGCTCACACCTGTAATTGCAGCACTTTGGGAGGCCGAGACAGACGATCACGAGGTCAAGAGATTGAGACCATGCTGGCCTACATGGTGAAACACCGTCTCTACTAAAAATACAAAAATTAGCCGGGCATGGTGGTGCGTGCCTATAATTCCAGCTACTCAGGAGGCTGAGGCAAGAGAATTGCTTGAACCCAGGAGGTAAGAGGTTGCAGTGAGCTGAGATTGAGCCACTGCACTCCAGCCTGGGCAACGGAGAAAGACTCCGTCTCAAAATAAAATAAAAATAAAAAGTTAATTGCAGTAAGGCAAACAAAAGTAAAAGAAGTGTTCTAAGGAAAGTCAGGGAGTTGTCTTTCCTGAGGCAAAAAAGAATTCAGTAGCACAAGGAAGTAGCATTACTAGAAATGGGTGTTTTTATTTTTATTTTTTTTTATTTTTTGAGACAGGGTCTTGCTCTGTCACCAGGCTGGAGTGCAGTGGCGCAATCAAAGCTCATTGTAAGCTCAAACTCCTAGCCTCAAGTGATCGCAGCCTCCCAAGTAGTTGGGACTATAGGTGCCCACAACTGCGCTGGCTTATTTTATTTTTCAATTGTCTCGCTATGTTGCCCAGGCTGATCTGAACTCCTGGGCCTGAGCAATCCTCCTGCCTGGGCCTCCCAAAGTGCTGGGCGTGTGCCACGGCGCCTGGCCCTGAAGTGAGTTTTCAAAGAACCGCTACAGCTCCAGTGTAGGGAATAGGTTAAAGGGCAGTTGTTAGAACAAACCTGCCATAGAATGTGGGAATAGAGTCTGGGTGTGGTGGCTCACACCTGTAATCCCAGCACTTTGGAGGCCAAGGCGGGCGGATCACCTGAGGTCGGGAGTTCAAGACCAGCCTGACCAACATGGTGAAACCCTGTCTATGAAAAGAAAAAAAAAGTTAAAAACAAAACAAAAAAAAAGAATGTGGGATTAGAAAGAAAGAGATGGAGTGGGAAATAAGTTCCTTAAAAGGAATTGATCAGCAAGTGAGGGCTGAGATAAAAAAAAAAAAAGAAAAAAAAGGAATTGAATATTGCAAAAGAGTTCATGTGTACTCACACACACAAAATCATAAACAGAGACAAAAATAAGGAAAAATACCTGACTCAAGAAAAATGTGCTTTCCATCAACCCATTGCTTATCCACGAAGCCACTGGAATTATATGCAAAATATTTTGTGTTTATGTGCATTATTTTCTGGGGGAGTCTATATGTTTTATCAGGTTCTTAATAGGTTCTTCAGTCTCGCAGGCATAAGGAACTGTGTTTTTCACCAGGCGTGGTGGCTCACACCTGTAATCCCAGCACTTTAGGAGGCCAAGGGGGGTGGATCACCTGAGGTCGTGAATTCCAGACCAGCCTGATCAACATGGAAAAACCCCATCTCTACTGAAAATACAAAATCAGCTGGGCGTGGTGGCGCATGCCTGTAATGCCAGCTACTCGGGAGGCTGAGGCGGGAGAATCGCTTAAACCCAGGAGATGGAGGTTGGAGTGAGCCAAGATCGTGCCATTGCACTCCCGCCTGGGCAACAAGTGCGAAACTCTGTCTCAAAAAAACAAACAAACAAAAAACCTGTATTTTCATAGATTTGCTTTTTCCCATTTTAGTCAGCAGAGGGCAGAAAAGCAATATAATTAGGAGAGCCAACCACCAATACATAAATTGCTAAAACTCCTTGAGTCCCTCTCAGTTTCTGCCATCTATTTCCTGCCTTTGCTCTAGCTAAAATTCCCTGACATCTCCCTCTGTCAAAATGCTACCATCTCTAAATAACCATAGCAGCCCTTCTTTTTTTTTCTTTTTGAGATGGAGTCTTGCACTGTCGCCCAGGCTGGAGTGCAATGACAAGATCTCACCTCACTGTAACCTCCATCTCCCCAGTTCAAGCAATTCTCCTGCTTCAGCCTCCCAAGTAGCTGGGACTACAGGTGCCTACCACATCTGACTAATTTTCATATATTTAGTACAGACAGGGATTTCACCATGTTGGTCAGGCTAGTCTCCAACTCCTGACCTCATATATATACATGCATGCGTGTGATCCACCTGCCTCACCCTCCTGAAGTGCTAGGATTAGAGCTGTAAGCCACTGTGCCCTACCTCTTATTTAGATGGATTCTGTCTTTAATTTACATTTTTCTTTTTTAAATTCTCTTTCCAGAAGAACCTAATTTTCTCATTTCTGTTTACACCTGTGGTAGTTACATTCTCTTTCACAACATATATTGATTTAATTTCTATTGTTCTAGGTAATTGTTCTTGAGCAATTACCCTATGAGGAGCCTAAAGCTTCCATATCACTTACCACATAATTATTATATATTATTTATTTTTTGAAAGATGAAAATAGGGCCAGGCACAGTGGCTCACAGCTGTAATTCCAGCACTTTGGGAGGCCAAGGCTGGCAGATCACTTCAGGTCAGGAGTTCGAGACCAGCCTGACCAACAAGGTGAAACCCTGTCTTTTGTTTTGTTTTGTTTTGTTTTGTTTTGTTTTGTCTTGTGACTGAGTCTTGTTCTGTCACCAGGCTGGAGTGCAGTGATACAATCTCAGCTCACTGCAACCTCCAACTCCCGGGTTCAAGCAATTATTCCGCCTCAGCCTCCCGAGTAGCTGGGACTACAGGCACATGCCATCACGCCTGGTTAATTTTTGTATTTTTAGTAGAGACGGGGTTTCACCTTGTTGGCCAGGCTGGTCTTGAACTCCTGACCTCAGGTGATCCACCCGCCTCAGCCTCCCAAAGTGCTGGGATTACAAGTGTGAGCCACCGCACCTGGCTGAAACCCGGTCTTTATTAAAAATACAATAATTAGCCGGGACCTGGTGCAGTGGCTCAAGCTTGTAATCTCAGAGCTTTGGGAAGCTGAGGTGGGCAGATCACCTGAGGTAAGGAGTTCAAGACCAGCCTGGCCAACATGGTAAAACCCTGTCTCTATTAAAAAATACAAAAGTTAGCTGGGCATGGTGGCACAGGCCAATAATTCCAGCTACTTGGTTTTTTACTTGGGAGGGTGAGGCTGGAGAATTGCTTGAACACGGAAGGCAGAGGTTGCAGTGAGTGGAGCTCCTGCTACTGCACTCCAGCCTGGGTGACAAAGTGAGACTCTCTCAAAAAAAAAAATGGAGGAGGAGGAAATAGTTTTGGCTGAAATAATTCAAGTTTCACTATCTCGGAAAGATAAATTTTACATTATTGCAACATTTTGTTCAAAAAGAATTGCCCCTACTCTTGCTGTTTTTGTTTTGTTTTGTTTTGTTTGAGATGGAATTTCATTCTTATTGCCCAAGCTGGAGTGCAGTGCCGAGATCTCAGCTGACTGCAACCTCCACCTCCAGTGTTCAAGCGATTCTCCTGCCTCAGTATCCCTGGTAGCTGAGATTACAGGTGCGAACCAACATGCCCGGATAATTTTTTGTTTTGTTTTGTTTTAGTAGAAACAGTCACCAGTCACCTGTTAGCCAGGCTGGTCCAGAACTCCTGACCTCAAGTGATCTGCCTGCCTCGGCCTCCCCAAGTGCTGGGATTACAGGCGGGAGCCACCGCGCCTGGCCTACTCCTGCTGTTTAAGGCTTTTTGTTATTTTTGTTTGTTTGTTTGTTTGTTGAGACGGAGTCTTGCTCTGTCATACAGGCTGGAGTGTAATGGCACGACCTCGAATCACTCCAACCTTCGCCTCCCAGGTTCAAGCAATTCTCTGCCTCAGCCTCCCAAGTAGCTAGGATTACCCGTGCGTGCCACCACGCCCAGCTAATTTTTTTGTTGTTGTTTGTTTTTGTGCTTTTAGTAGAGATGGGGTTTCACGCTCTTGGCCAGGCTGGTCTTGAACTCCTGACCTCGTGATCCACCCGCCTCAGCCTCCCAAAGTGCTGGGATTACAGGCATGGGCCACCGCTCCCGGCCCAACGCTTTTTGTTATTAAAAGAGAGAGAAGAATCTATCTGTCTATCAAACCGACTTCAATATATATATTATGTTTTTGTTTTTGTTTTTGAGACGGAGTCTTGCTCTGTTTTCTAGGCTAGAGAGCAGTAACGCAATCATGGCTCACTGCAACCTTCAACTCCCAGGCTCAAATGATCCTCTCACCTCAGATGCAACCGTAGTCCCAATTTGGAACTACAGGGCCTGCCACACCATGCCCAGCTAATTTTTTTTTTTTTGGTAGAGATGGGATCTCTCTTTGTTGCCCAAACTAATTTCAAAATCCTGGGCACAAGAGAGCCTTCTGCCTCAGCCTTTCAAAGTGCTGCCATTACAGGCGTGAGCCACTGTGCCCAGACCTAAGGGACTGCACTTATGTTTGCATGTATTGAAGAAAAGCCAGAGCTAGACAGTAGCTGAAGTGGTAAAAACAGATTTTACTTAGGACAACTGCAATAGAGGACAAGAGGCCTAGTTTAGAATGGGCTTAATTCCGGCCGCCTGCAGTGGCTCACACCTGTAATTCCAGCACTTGGGAGGCCGAGGTGGGTGATTCATCTGAAGTCCGGAGTCGAGATCAGTCTGACCAACATGGTAAAACCCCATCTCTACTAAAAATACAAAAATTAACCCGGCATGGTGGCAGGAGCCTGGAATCCCAGCTACTCAGGAGGCTGAGGCAGGAAAATCACTTGAACGTAGGAGGCGGAGGTTGAAGTGAGTTGAGATCGAGCCACTGCACTCCAGCCTGGATGACAGAGCAAGACTCCGTCTCAAAAGAAAAAAAAAAAAAACAATGGGCTTAATTCCAAATACAACAAGGAAAAATGGGTATGAAAGTATGAAGTGCCAAGGACCAGTAATTTTCCACTCTCTGATGGAAAATTTTTTTCTCTGATGGAAAATTACTACGAAAAAACATCAGGAGTAAGGGGGGATTCTGGCTAAATCGACCTAGCAGAATTCTTGCTGAAGACAGGCCAAGGTGATCGGACATCACCTGGGGGCAGTGCAAGATGAGGAATTTGATCGCTTAATGATGGTGATCTGATATCAAGGTTAGGAATTCTTGCCAGAACTGAACACAGAAGCCCAAGGTCAGGCTGAATAGAAAAGCAAGCTCAAGGCCAGGCACGGTGTCTCTCGACTGTAATCCCAGCACTTTGAGAGGTCAGGGCGGGCGGATCACGAGGGCGAGAGATCGAGACCATCCTGGCCAACATAGGGAAACCCCGTCTCTACTAAAAATGCAAAAATTAGCCAGGCGTGGTGGCACGCGCCTGTAGTCCCAGCTACTCGGGAGGCTGAGGCAGAAGAATCACCTGAACCCAGGAGGCGGAGGTTGCAGTGAGCTGAGATCATGCCACTGCACTCCAGCCTGGGCAACAGAGTGAGACTCTGTCTCAAAAAAAAAAAAAAACTCTCGTCAAAAGCCAACAGACTCAGCTTTCAAGACACATGCTCCAAATATTCCACTCACAAGCAAAGCACAGAAACCACTGCACTAAGAGTTGAAGTGTTCAATATCATTTTGAAGAGAGAATAAAATGCTGAGAAAACAATCCTACAACAACCCCGGTGTACTGATGTTTATGCTCCATTGCTTTTTTGTTTTATGTAATTTTAATTTTTTCATTTTAAATTATTATTATTTTGAGACAGGGTGTCACTCTGTCACTCAGGTTAGAGTATAGTGGCGCAATCTCGGCTCACTGCAACCTCTGCCTCCCAGGCTCAAGCAATGCTCCTGCCTCAGCCTCCTAAATAGCTGGGACCACAGGTGAGCTCCACTACGCCCAGCAAATTTTTTTTTTTTTTGGTAGAGATGGGGTTTCACCATGCTTCCCAGGCTGGTCTCAAACTCCTGACCTCAAGTGATCTGCCCATCTCAGCCTCCCAAAATGCTGGAATTATAGGCATGAGCCTATATGAATCTCTTCATTTTTTAGTTTTTAGAGATGGGGTATTGTTATGTTGCACAGGTCGGAGTTGAGCTCCTGGCCTCAAGCGATCCTTCCCTCTCAACCTCCTAAGTAGCTGAGCGCATGCCACTGACCATGGCTTGTTATATTTTATTTATTTATTTTTAGGCTAGTCAAGTGAAGCAGTGGGAGTGGAGAAGGAACAAAGATTGTTTTATTTTAAAAGAAACAAAATTAGGCCCAGCCTGATTTGAGGAAATATAATTTTATGATAAACTACTACTCAAAGGTAGAATATCTATCTTATCTTTCTTTTTCCCTTTCAAGGTGATGGACATGCTACCCCAAAATACAGCACCTTGGTATTTGAGGAAACAGAAGCAGGAAAGTCCCTGGCCTTTATTCTTTATTTTTTTAAATTTTTTATTTTATTTTCTTTTTTACTTTTTTAAAGGGGAGGAAGAGGGCATGCACACAACGCACAGCCCGGCTTCTGCCTCCTGCCCTTATTCTTAAAGCAGGCCATAAAAGAACTCTCTGCCCTTCCTCTGCATAGACCTTTCATTCCAGATGTATCCTCTCTAAACCCAAAGAAAAGGAACATCTTTATCCTTAAAGACACAGAGGCACTAAGAAGAATCTAAACAACCAGGTCTTGCTAAATTCTCCTCCAGTTCCTTTCTTTGTTTGTTTTTAGAGGTGGGGTCTCACCACGTTGCCCAAGCTGGTCTTGAACTCCTGGGTTAAAGTGATCCTCCTGCCTTGGTCCCCCAAGCAGCAAGGACTACAGGCTCACATCACAGTGCCCAGCCATTCCCAGCTTATTACCATTAGATCAGATGCCTTTTGTCCAATCATACTTCTACATAACTGTCCACCCTTTATCAAACTTAGTACAAGTTTCCCTGTTTCTTTGACTCTCCATTTCTGAAGGTTCTCATTTCACTAAAACTTACATTAAATAAAATTGATTGCTTTGCTTTCTTTTCGCTTGTCAATCCTTCTTTTCTTTTTTTTCTTTCTTTCTTTTTTTTGGGGGGGGGTGGGTGGCGGTGACAGAGTCTCACCCTGTTGCCAAGTTGGAGTGCAGTGGCACAATCTCAGCTCACTGCAACCTCCACCTCCCGGATTCAAGCAATTCTCCTGCTTCAGCTTCCCAAGTAGCTGGAACTATAGGCACGCACCACCATGCCTGGCTAATTTTTGTGTTTTTAGTAGAGACAGGGTTTTACTATGTTGGCCAGGATGGTGTTGATCTCCTGACCTCAGGTGATCTGCCCGCCTCGGCCTCCCAAATTGCTGGGATTACAGGTATGAGCCACCGAGCCCGGCCAATCCTTCTTTTCTGGTGTTGTATGTGCCTCAGCCATGAATTTAGCAATGGATAAAGAAAGAAATCTCTCTTCCCCAACAAAGGCATTCAGTAAATGTGAAATTGGATAGAAATAAACTGATGGTAAAAATTCCTGCCATTAAATAAGACCATGAGCCTTAAAATGCTCTGAAATAGCTGTGCTGTACACACATGCTTAATTTACTTAAATCTTGGAATAAAGAGTCCTATCCTGCCCCAACCTGCCCAAATCACAGCCTATAACTTGGCCTACAGGGGGTATACTCTACCTATTGTAGACTGGTCTGACAAACATGAAGATTCGAGTAATGAAATAGGATAATGTAAATCCCAAACCATGAAAGCACTTATGCATACATTTCTTTAGTTTTAGGCATGATAATGACCTCAGGAGATAATCTGATTCATTCAGGAACAGAACAAACCAGCCAACCACAGAACAACTGAAAAAAAGCAGTAGCCACTATTATTTAAACAAGTTTTGTTTCTTGTTTTTTTTTT
>CAUYLG010056044.1:0-42858 GCA_963573385.1 Cacajao melanocephalus | reverse complement strand
TATGTTTTATAATATATATTGTGTTAATGATTATATATAATAGTATACATAGTTTATATATAATAGTTAATAGTAAATATTAATAGTTAATATGTATACTATTATATATAATGGTTAATATAATATTTCTTAGGATATAATATTAATATACATACTATATTGTGAATTATAATTATATTAATATATAATATAAATATCAGTGGGGAGTGGTGATTGTTTTAGGAATTTCACCCCTAGAGTTGCCAAATATATAAGCTATGTATATTATTATATGTAATAGCTAATATGTATTATTTGATGATTAATGATATTAGTTAATATAATATGTATAGTATATATAAAGTTTACATATATAATATATATACTAATTTCAGTGGGAAATGGTGACTGTTTTAGGAATTTCACTCCTGGAGTTGCTAAATAAGTGAATTTACTTGTTTCTCATATAATGTACTTATTAAATAAACTTTTAGTCCATTACGGAGTGTAAGTCACAGGCCTCCTGCAGGCAAAATAAAAAAAAATTCTTCGGAATTGTATTCTTTTCCTTCTTTCTTTTTTTTTTTTTTTTTTTTGAGACCTTGTCTTCTGGAACCAGCATAGCCCATATCATTAATCGCTTGTGGGCCTCTTTTTACCACATCGTATTACTCCCTTGGAATTAAACCACACATATAAAGTATGAAAAATGTACTTTTTTTTAAACATTAAAAATGTAATTTTCTAGCATAATACCCAAAATAAAGTGCCATGGAGCCATTAGTAGTAAATTGAATTTTTTGGTACGTAATTTGTACAAAAACCGACAAGTGTGAGCCCCTTCTCCCCCATCATTAGTCATTGGGTTTAGCGGACACAGAGGCAGTAATCTGCAAGGGAAGGCATTTTGATGTCGACTTCAATTGCACACTTCATTTATTTGGACAGGGCACAGGCGGCAGCTTCTGTCACACGGCATCATCGCACTATTAGTGAATTTCGCCCCAGGGCAGCTGGGACGCTGGGCTGGGGCAGATGTTCTTTTCAGCCTATTCAGTGACCATTCTTGGGGGTTGTTTACTGTTGCCATGGTAACCTTCATTTCCATAGCAGCAGAGCTGCTGTTTCTCAGAGGAAAATGAATTTAGTTATAAAAGGATAATATTTTTCTCTGTCTCTATATAACCTGCCATCTGTCAACTGGTGGATCAGTAAGGATTCAGAAACCTATTAAGAATTATGGCAATGAAGTGATGAGTATTTTTTTTTACCCATATTAAAAGCAATAATAGAAGTAGAAGCAAACATTGTACCCTCAACATCAGAACTTTAATTTTTTCTTTATATTTTAAGTGCTGTTTTTTAATGCCTTCACCACCACCACACTGCTGTTACAAACACATAACCTCGTGAAACACAATGTACATTTTGCTGACAAATGGAAACGACCAAATGTCTTGTTTGTATCTCACTAGATGCAGGTGTATTTAATGCTTTCTTGATGCTGTGAGCTTTCCCCAGTTCATTAAAGATTCCTATGGCTGAACTTCCCATTGTCACTGACTCTCCTGCTCCTCACTCCAGGGTAAAAGCTGTGGGGGTGCATAGATCAGCAGTTTATCAGGAACATGCAGTGCAAATTACAAAATTAACAAAATGAGAAGAGACCATGCTTGTCTGATGAAAAATTTGCTAACATGATCTTTAAATCTCATTCTAGAATACCTGTCCTTCTTCTCAAACCCCAGTGAGAAGAAAGTCACCTTTGGGATAGCTCATCTAGTTCCTGGATATTTTTTTTTTTCTCTGTTGCATTCATAAACTGTAACTTGCAGGGGGAAAAACACACACACACACCGGCCCCGTTGTAAATAATGTTATTTATTGGTTGATTTTTCCAGATCCTGACATTGATGCTGCCAGTGCCATGATGCTTTTGAATACTCCCCCTGAGATACAAGCAGGTTGTGAGTAGATATTTCTATAGCCTACAGCACCATAGTTTGTGAACTTAACCTTCTCATTTATATACCAGGTCATAGGAAGAACTAATGCTAAAGTAGAACTTCCCTTATAGAGTCACTTTAAAAGCCTCATAAGTGCATGATTACATGCATATGCATATAAACATGTAGCCATGCATATGTGTGAATGAATGCATAGGTGTGTTTCCAAGATGAGAAAGTTCTCATAGAATTTCAGGGCTTAAGACTTGGGGAAAGGGAAACAGATCCTTTAATGAGTCCCAGTGGAGAGGCCTTCCTTGCTCCTACAGGAATTGCTCCTGTGAGTTTGTAGTTTCTGCTAGAAGAGGCTACATGGGGCCAGCTTAACCATAACGGACCTGAGCAGTACCCATTTTTAGAAATTTCTTTCTCTTCTGGGACCTCATCACCAGGCTGCCATTTTGGAAAAGAGTTTAGTGAAATAGGCCTGCTGGTGCCTGGAATATCTTTGAAATGAAACCACACTACCTGCTTGGACCATTTCCACTCAGCCTCCCAGGCTGCCCCAGATAGCAGGGCAGGGCTGTTTAGCTCAGCAGGACTCCCACCCTCACCTTCTGTTGGCCTTGAGCAATGTCAGCTTCACCACTTGAGGTTTTTTCCCATCTCTGGAGCTAGTCTACCGTGGTTTTAGAAAGATCTCTTCCCAAGGGATGAAGAATGACTTCTAACAAAGAGATCTATCCCTTCCTCCTCCCAATTCGAGGTCAGTACCTGTGCTCACATCCCACAGCCAGAACCCTGTTGAACACACAGACAGCTGGTTTCCCAGGGTCTGCTCAGCTTTTTGTCAGGACATTGCTGCGTTACAGCCTCTTACTGATGAAACACACTGGTGTGGAAATGGTGACATGAAGCAGCAGATGCCACTACAACACCACTGCTTAGGGGCTGGCACCCCTCCGTCTCCTTCTTACGGCTAGGCCTTCAGCTCATTTTGAGTTCTGCCTCTCTGAGGGCCACACGGCCTGCTGAGCAGTGGGAAGTCCCTGCCTTCGGAGTGGGTGGTATTTCCCACAGGAAAGCATCCATCCTGAGACCCACACAGGTGCCATGTGTTAGTAGTGGACTGTGTGGAGTTCCAGGCCATCCTTCATAGCCCCCTGCTTGTCCCCGCCTTCCTGACAGCTTTAGGATATTTGACTCCAACCCCTCTTATTTATTCCTATTTTAAAAGACCCAAGAAATTCAGCTGGACATTCTCAGGGAGACTTGTTCCTCTGCCTGGAGCTGCCATTAGCTGTTCCAAACGGTCTAAACTTCTGCTTCTCTCTTTCTAAACTCAGACCTCCAGTGATTGGAATGTCGGACTGCCTATACCTCTGACATGCAAACACCACTGCTAAGCAGATGTGTCACTGGCCTAGCTCTGTACCTAGCAGTCAACCTGGAGTGTGGTTTTTCAATGATGTTTTATATTTCAGAGAAATATATATGTTTTTTTAAAAAAAATTTAAATAAACTTCCATTCTTAGATGGCATTGCAGGAAAAGTACAGACCAGATTGTAATCAAGTTCCAGGCTGCAAAGATTTCTAAAATTAGGTTGCATAACTCAACCCAGTGGAAACATACTGATTTCATCAGAGCCATGTAAGATTCGAGCACCTTCCTTTGCACCCAGCCACTACACGGTGATCATTAGTTTGACAAAAATACTTCCAACTGGTTGCTGAAGTTGAGAGGGAAAATGGGATTATGGACTTCTGCTGGAAGACACTGCATGGGGCCAGCTTAGCCATAATGGACCTGAGCAGTACGCATTTTTAGAAATTTCTTTCTCTTCTGGGACCTTATCACCAGGGCTGCCATTTTGGAGAATGGTCTGGTGATGCAGGCCTGCTGGAGCATGGAATATCTTTGAAATGAAACCAAGCCAGGCGTGGGGACTGATTGATCATTGACAGATCCTCAGCAGCTTCCATAAACATCCATCATTACTGGATTCTTGACCATAGGTAGGAAAGGAAAAGGCTTCTCCTGATGAGTGGACAAATGAGTTGTTTTCGGTGTTCGCCTCCCCTCTCCATCGCTGTAACACTCAGACTGTAAATACTCCTTTTTCCAGGGTAGCCATAGTCCTATTTACATTGGAATGCTGAATTTGAGTTTTACAAGCTCAGTGTTCATGTTTTGAAGCTGTAGGTTCATTTTTAGAAGGCTTTTTTTTAGAAGGCTATTATCACTCTGTGAGAAATCCAGCCACAGCCTTCATGAAAGCCCCAGGCCAAGAATGGGGCTCCAAGACAGTGGCAGGAAACAATCGGGGTGCCTACAAAGGTCACAGAAGGAGCCGCTCATGGACAGGAGTAACAGAGAAGTAAATGGGAAGACTGGGCAAAGGGGAGGGACAACCACCTTTGCATTCACCATCCCATCTTCCCACCAGCCCTGGTTCAATCCCCTGGAGATCAAGGGCAAGCATGGTCAAGGGGCAGATTGTAAAGGCTCCAAGGATTGGAGCAGTACCTTAGCAAGGGAGTGAAGAGGCATGGAGTGTCTTCTCTGCACTTGGGAAGCCAGCTGGCTGATCCTCCTAATAAACCCAGCCAGAGGACTGTATCTGCAGCTTGCAGTTAGCTCTTTCTGGCTTCACTCTTTCTCCATGCCCCTAGCCCCCGTCACCTTTCTTTTCATTTTACCTTGCATAACTTTATTTGCCTTGGGATTTGAGGCAGTCCTTTGCCTTCTTAAGGGAGAAGCATTACGGACAGAATGATTAGGCTGTCATCCCCTGCCCTGCTGGCATTGCTCAAGGCCTGGAAAAAGTGAGAGGCGATTCCTGTGCAAAAATGGTTAAAGGCAACAGCCAGCCAGCCACGGTGATGGCTTGTGGGTGGCCTGCGTAGGGGTGTTTGTGTGCCTGTGTCCCATGTGGATATATCCCAGGTCGTCTCTAGGTGGAAGGGTTCTGCCACTGCCCACGAGTAGGGAGCGTGGCTTCCGAGAGCAACACGTTTCCTGTCTGTGCATAGCCTGCCTGTATTCCCCCGTGGGCTGCTGCTGTGGCTGGGCTCTGTTTATAGAGCATCCTCCTATTTATAGCCCCTTGTTTTCACCTCTCGGGCTGGTAGATGGCCCTGCTTGCATGGGGGCCACCAACCTAGTCTCTCTGCTGCTGTTCTGCTCTCAGCAGATAGAGGCTGGCCTGGATGGCTGGAAGCCTTTTCCTTTGTCCTCGCCCTTCAGAGCCACTCCAGGTCACCAGATGGCAGCCACTTAGATCTTTTCTCTTCCTCCTACCCTTGCTCGGCATCTGTAAAGCTAGCTCGAGGCCGGCAGACTGGCCACAGTCCAGGGTCTGAAGCTGAGTAGGTTGCACAAAGGAAATGGCTCAGACGCTGGTGAGAGCCCCAGGCAGAGCAAGCCTCTTTATCACTGGAGGGTCCATGTTGCCCCAAGCTTGCCCAGCACACCATGTCTTGCTTGGGCTGGAGTCCCTGTGGGTCCCTCCACCTCTCATTTCAGTCGAATACTTCACTTGCAGTGCGGCGGCAGTGTGCACCTAATAAAAACCTCAGGCTACAACACTGTGTCCCCCCTGGCAGCATCCACTGTGCATGTGACATTAGCCTCTTCAGACTTTGCCCGTTTGCAGCATAGGAAACATTCTTCAAGGAGAGCCACCACGTCTCACACATTCTATAGGATGTGACTTCCAGAACAGTCAGTGTGGCTCATTACCTCCTGGACTTTGGATTATGCACCAGTCAAATCCACCCACCTACCCACCCCATCCTCCCCACACACAAAAAAAATGGCTATGTAGACTAATTCCAGCTTCTGGTATCTCCTTAAGTACCTGCTTTGCAGTTCCCCTTTGACAAGCCCTGTGAGTCAGCTTTAACCCCAACAGAGGACTTGTTATTAAGTCAGGAGAAGCCAGATCACCATTACTCATCTTCAGAGGCTTATATAATCCCTGGTTGGAAGGTTCCCAGAGACAAACTCTAGATAATAAACAAAATAACAAAATGGAACGAGGGACGGGGAGGAATTGGGGGCAGGCGTTCCTCCCCCTGCCTGGAACTGGGATATATGTCAGACACCCTGGGCACGGCAGAATGAAGACAACCAGGAAATAGGCTGTGTCCCCCCGTGCCAGTCCCCTCCCCAGTGTGCCTCCAAGTGAGCAGGTGGAATGGCTGACTTTAGGAAAGGGAAGGATTAGCGGAATCACCTGCTGCTCAGCTTATGGCCTCAGAGAGTTAGCCAGGGCTGCCCTCGGCAGGAGCTCGGAGGTTAATTTTAGAAGTTGGGAAAAGCCAAGGAAGCTAAGCCTCAGTAGGGGAGCCGGGGAAGTGCTGAGGGACGATGTAGCGTGGAGGAGTTTGTCTTGGACCTTAGACTTTTTTTTTTTTTTTTTTTTAAGATTCTCAGGATTGTGTTATCCCATTTAGGTCACAGTGTCTACCATGCGCGGTGCTGCTCTGGTTTGACTCTCTTCTTATGTGTGCAGGTTGCCTTCTTGCTAGTTAAAACCAGAAAGCTTAGAGCCCCTCTCTAATGGCAGAGAACGTGGCTGATGGCAAGTGTGGGGAAGTCTGCCACTGATGTCCCTGCATCCTGAGAGCCTCAGAGGTGGATATTCTCTCCTCTAAAAGATGAATATGTAACTGGCCTAACCTACAAGGATGATGCTGGAGGCCTGGGGCTTATCTGGAGAGAGCCACAAATCCAAGGGAGAAGTTGACTTTGAACGTCCAGCCCTTTTGATGTCTTACGTAGCTGGAGGCCAGTGCATTTCAGTACATCAGGTGCGGCAGATTGGCTGTAAAGGTTTTGGTCTTTCTGTGTCTTGATATGCTTTGAGGGAAACAGAGAGTAAAAGGAAGGGAAGGAGTAGATGTGCCGGTAGAGAAAGGGCTGAAGAATGGACTCACGTTCTCACTGAGCTTCCTAATATAGAGTGGTGAACTGGGGACCTCAGAATGCCTTTCTCCAGCAGAGCCATTTTGGACTGGCTGTGACTTGTTCTTCAGAAGCCATGTTCCTGACCCTTGGGAATGGGGACTGAAAGAAGAAAAGACAGGGGTACAGTTAAGTGTCACAGCTGGCTTCTGGCAGCTGGTGAGCAAATACAAACACATCCGCCATCTCTTCATGGAGAACACTGCCAATGATGAGGATGGAGAGGTGCCAGGGTTGGCAGAGGCAACATTTAGTTGCAGCTCATTTGAGAACGAGCTGCAGGATTCAGAGGTAGAGCTGAGTCTGCGTGCCAGAAGTCTTGTGAGGTTCAGGAAATAGCTCAGGGAAAGCCTGTTAATGCTGCAAGATAGCTTTGTCCATCAGATTCTCTTTGAAGTGAACACAGTTCATTAATCAGGAAGTTGTTTTAATAGGTAAATGCAGAGTTAGGAATAACTACAAAAAGCATAATGGACTGAAAGTATTTCCCCATGTCCTGACCCCATTCAGCACTATGCCTTGTAGATTATTAGTAAGAGGATGCCGGAGAGGTGACGTGGGGCGGCGGAAGGATGACGATGACGAAGATGATGATGATGAGCTTACATAACAGGTCAGCCACTGAGCTAAGCAATTGACGTAGCTTATCTTATTTCATCCTCAAAGCAATCTTGCAAGATATGTTTAAGCCTGCTTCACCAGTGAGGAAATGGAGGCACAGGAAGGTGAAGGCACTAGGCCAAGGCCACAGAGCCAGTCACCAGGCAAGGCTGGACTGAAGCTGTGTCGCTCAGAGCTCGCACTCTTAACCACTGCAATATACCTCTTCCCTGAGAGTTCTGTGAGACAAGGAGCATCCAAAGCACGTGGTCTCCAGTAGGAACTTGGCGAGGACTGGCTTCCTCTCCTAGTATTCCTCTATGCTGGGCATACCCCTGGTTCTTACAGGTTCTGAGCATTTGGGCAGAGGACTCTGTCATACCACACTGTCCCCAAAACTGCATTTCTTCCTTGATTGGCAGATGACTTGACGGCCGTGCCAGGGTTAAGAAGAACATGGTCTCCATAACTTGCATTTGCTCTGTTCCCATTCCAGGGCTTCCCTCATCTTTGTCCAACTTTAAGTGTCTTGGGTGTTTTTGCTGCATGGGTGGCTCTGATATGATACGCTATGCACAAAGGGAACAGAAGCGCCGTAGCAGCAGCTGTTGCTCTTCGAGCAACTCCGTCACCAGGAAGATGGCTACGTTCTTCCAGCATGGTCTAGCTTCTGTCTCATTCCGTTTCTTACGGGTTTAAGCTCATCTGAAATGGAGAAAGCACGGGCTGGGCAGAGGACTGTGGATGTTGGTCATGTCGATGATGATATTGGTAACAAACATGCATTTTCCAAACACTTGTGCCTTCGTTAACTCCGTGAAGCCTCCAGAGACCCTGGGTAAATATCATTTTTGTCCCCCATCTTACTTACGGAGTTTAAGTAGCTTGCTTAGGGGACACAGTCAGTAATTGACAGAGATGGGATGTAGACCCGGATTGGTTTCCAGATCCTGGCTGTCAGCTGCTGCAGCACAGGGCACTTCTCTGCTCAAAACCCCTTAATGGGTTTCCCAATGCCCATGGGATAAAGCCCAAACACATCTCATTTCTGCTAGGATTGTATGCTGTAGCAAAGCAACCTTTTAGTTCCTTGAGCACATTGTGCATCGTTAAAAAATCCCGGCCGGGCATGGTGGCACACACCTATAATCCCAGCTACTTGGGAGGCTGAGGCACGAGAATTGCTTGAACTGGGAATGGGGAGGTGGAGGTTGCAGGGAGTCGGGTTCCCACCACTGTACTCCAGCATGGGCTATAGAGCAAGACTGTGTCTCGGTGGGAAGGAGGGGGAATAAATATCTTCCAGGTCTTTGTATGTGCTATTCCTCTGCCTTTGGATTCCAGTTTAGATGGCCATTCCTACAGGAAGCCTTCCCAAATACCCCTCAGTTTGGGTTAGGTGTCTCCATTCTTTCTGCCTCTGGGCACCCTGTCCTAGCACTTGCCATAGTATGTTTTCATCGCCTCCTTAATTATCTTCCTCTCTCTCTGTCTGTCTGTCTCGCTCTCTCTTTCGCCCCTTCCCTCTTGCCCGTAGTTACCTCATATCCCCATCATCTAATACATAGAAAAGCACGTGGTAAACGTTTTTGTGTCTGTATATGGGATTGTAATAATTTTTACTGACAAGAATTACAACTATATTAGAGATTTTAAATATTTATCAGCATGGTTCATTATATCAGACTAAGTTGCTGCTCTGCTTGAGATCCCTAGTGACAGATATGTTAAATCAGAATTCTGCTGAACCTGTGACTATCTGACCATTTCTAGGAGACTGCCATACATCGAAAGTATGGAAACCCTCTCCCACAGTCCCCAAAACAGGCAAACAAAAAGCCTATCGTTTTAGGCAACATACGTACATTTCATCCAAAGCATCTACAAGTGTTTTTGCTGTCTTCTACATATGTCTGTCCTTGAGAATTACTGCTATTTTTCCTCCTGTGTTTTCTTCTGGAAGTTTTGTAATTTTAGTTCCTACATTGAGGTTTATGATCTGTTTCTAATTTTTATACATGGCATGAGGTGTAAGGCTCAAGGTTCATTTTTTTCCCCCAAATGGATCTCTGCTTGTTCTAACACTTGCTTCTCCCTCTTTGCATTGTCTTGGTACCCTTGTCAAAACTCAGTTGGCCACATGCGTGTGAGTCTACTTCCGAATTCTATTCTGTTCCATTGGTCTGTATGTCTAGACTTACGCCAGTACCACAGTGTCTTGGTTCCTGTCACTTTATAGGAAATCTTGAAATCAGATAAGATAAATTAGGTAATATAAGCTTTAGACATTCTTCCTTATAGAGAATTCATCAACTGTGTAAGACATGATAATTCACTGCATACCACATTATAACAGTTCCATGATTTAAAGACACTGGGTAAGTGTCCTGCCTCAGATAAGGTGGTCTGTTAGCAGAAATCAGGCCGATCGTCAGGAATGGCAGGAGTTACTGATCTGGGTCTGCCTGCTCTCACAATTAATTAGGGTAAGTAACGGGGGAGATTATGGAACACTGGACGGTAATAGTAGTACCTACTTAGGCGAGAGTTTCCATTCTGTCACCCATCCCACCTTTTGTAAGACCTAGAAACAAAGGCCTTACACAAAGAGGGAAAATAAATGGCAAAATTGTTAGCAAGAGGTGCAGAATGCACAAGGAATTGGCAGTCTGTAAAATTACCCCGTATTCAAGAGTGGACGCTCGTCCTACATGATGTTCGATTAAAGATTTGAAAACATGTTCTTAGACACCTAAAAATTATGTAAGTAAAAAGTATGTACGACAATGTGTTTTATGAAAAGCATTTATTCTACCTATATAATATTGGCTTTCACACCTAATTAATGTCCGAAGTGGTTTTCATTTTTGAATGCATAATTTTCTAGAGCCTTTTCGGTGGTCTTTGTTTGAAAAAGCACTATTTATCCACCTTGCCGCTATCTGAGACTGCGCCAGGGAATACCTGGGCACAGCCAGGGCTCTGAGGAGTCTTGAACCCGTGATGGCAGACAGGGTCTTGGGAGAACAGCATTCAGAGAGGGAAACGGAGATCCAGAGACCTGCACAGAGTCATGCAGGGAGAATTCAGATTAAAGCTCACCCGTGTTCTCAGTGACACTCCCCTGGACCCTCAGACGCAGGGAGGATTTTTGGTAGATGTAGCAGACGACAGAATAGTAGCTTGAACCAAATGAAATTGCTGTTTGGGAGGTCAGAAAAGGTTACATCAGGGATTCCCGGCGGTTCTCCTCTTAGGTAACCCTCAGACAAAAATCAGATTGGTATAGAGATCGTCAGAGTTTGTATGGAGAATGGACAAGATCTGATAGTCTCTGGTGAAAGCGGGGGCTTAGGGTTGCTTGGGGGATGTGTGTGTTGAGGAGAACGTGGAATGAGGAGAGATTTTTCAGGAGATTTGCTTGAGAGGGAAACCCCGGGAAGGGGCCTTTTCTCAGGCCACAAAAATCCCCTTGGGGTTGAACTATGTGGTGTGTGCTGAGGTACGAAGTAGCTTGTAAAATCGGCTTTTACGAGAGACAGCTTGGTCATATATTTCCCCTTGTTGGATTAAGGACAAATGGGAAGGTGTTCTCAGCTTCTGACCATGGTGGAGAAGCGTGGGGAGGTGCTTTTGTTTGGTGACCTGGTGTCTGTCCTACAGTGCTGGGGTTTTTGAGATGTTGCTAGGGTCTGACCCTAGGTAAAAGGTTATGTTTAATAAATGTGAGAAAATAGTATCTGAAGCCTACTTTTGAAGACTCTTTTTTTTTTTAACCTAGGGATCAGTCCTTTGGTTGTGAGCTACTAGTCTGATTTTTACTTACCAGATTATCTTTCTGTCTTACTCTCTGTGTATCTTTCTCTCTTTCCCTGTGTGTGTGTGCGAGTGTGTCTGTGTGTGACTGTGTCTGTGTGTACTTGCATGTGTATGCCTGTATGTGCGGGCATGTGCACATGTGTCTGTGTGTGTGTGCATGTCTGTGTGTGTGCAGGTGTATCTTTGCGTGTATCTTTGTGTGCTTGTCTGTGCATCTGTGCACACATTTGTGTCTCTGTGTGTTTCTCTCTGCTCCACGCATGTTCTCTGCTCTCTTGTCTGGCTCTCTCTCTCTCTCTCTCTCTCTCTCTCTCTCTCTCTCTCTCATTGGTCTATCCAGAATTTCTGACTTAGAACAGAAGTCTTCACAGTTGAATTCACGGGTGGTGTCTTTCTCCCTTTTGCTTTTTCAGTTCCTCCAGGAGTGATCCAAAACGGAGCGCGAGTCCTGAGCCGAGGGCTGTTTCCTGGCGTGCGGCCGCTGCCCATCACTCCCATTGGGGTGACGGCGGCCATGAGGTAAGAGGGGAGTGTGCTGGGCAGAGCCAGCCTGGGAGTGGGAAGGGCAGTGTTCTGTCCACGGGTCCTCTTCTGGAGACAGAAAGGCTCTGCTTTGAACTAGTGACGGCAATGAACCTGGTTCGGGTGCTCAGAAATATGAAAGTAATCCCAACAACTCCCAATCCAAATGCCATCTTCTCTTTTTCGGGCCACCGGATGATCCTGGTCTCTTTGCAGATGAGGAGATGGGAGCAAGTTAAATTAATTTTTTTATTCTAAGAAAGCAGAGTAAGAGGTGGGTAGAAGGAAATGGAAGTCAAGATGTTCATTGGATTTTAGGCTAACGGGTCCAGTGCTAGACCCAGTCCTGTCCCTCCTCTGTCCTGTGACTTTGGGCTGGTGTCCAACCTCTGTGGGCTCAGTTCCCTCGTCTGCGAAACTCCTGCCTCCTACCAGGGGTTGCAGGGAAAATCAAATGCAAAATCACATGTGAGGCGAGCTTTGGTACGTGGTCTATAAATAGCAGGTGGCATCATTCCCCTGCTTCCAAGAATGAGGTCAGCTGCCAAACTGCACGAACTCTTCCTTGGGACATTTCTCTCCTCCATGCTCTCCATCTCCACTGCCAGCCCCGGATCAGCGTCCGCCGCCAGCTGGGGCCCTGACAGGCACCATTGCCGGAGCCTCTTCCCATCCGCCAGCTGCTTCTCTGCCCACCCCTACCCATCTGTCCACCACTGTCAGACCAGTTTCCTAATACGGTGCCCCGCCAGCCGTCTGCGGAAGCACCTTCTGTGACTGCCCCTGCATCACCCTGACATTCCCCCCAGTCCTTCCTTCTCCTTGAGTCAAATGTGTTCCCCAAATATGCCCAGTATTGGCCCATCTTATTCATACAGTTTTCTCGGTGTAGATCTCCCTCACCCTCATATGCAGGGTAGCGCATCCTTCAAGACGTGGCACAAAGTTGATCCCTTCCCAACGCTTTTTTGAATGTGGTCTGGGAGCCAGCATCAGAGAAACATCCCTTTGCCGTGAATCCATTAGCCCTAGGCTCTGGTATAGCCCTTCAGTGAGTGACCCTGTATGGTAGCAGTTTCTCTGTGTGTCCCTTTCTATCCTGGGCGCTTTGTTTCCTGAGGGTGAGGGCTAGGTCTCACCCAGTTGGCTGATGCCTCATCACTATTGCAGGTGCCAGGCCCTGGTTGCTTGTTCAGAAAAAGCATGTCTCACTGAGCTGTAACCCTTGAAGGTACCATCCCTCTCCTTCTGCATTTACGGATCAAGTTTGCAACTGAAGACCATTTTGCTTTCATAGTGTCTTATGTCCCAAAGGTAACCAACCCAGAAAGTCTGTTTAGCTGGGCCAGAGAGAGAAGCAAGGTCAAACTCCCCTGCCGTGTGCAGCTTCTGCATGAACGTGTCGTTCAACTCCTCCTGCTGTCATCAGGACCAAGTCGCATAATCTTGAGAGCAGACCAAGGGCTATAGCTTCTGATAAGGCAGGAAGTTGTTAGCAATTAGAATAATAACAGATCATAAAACCACTTATTTCTACTAATCTGACCAGGTGATATTTTCCAAAACTGCATGGATAGGATCTTACTCTCGTACCTCTCTGGTATCTTCCCTGGCTACTCTTAGGTCAGTCATCCTTGAGTTCCTAAGTGGTAAGCCTCTTCCCATGAAGCCAAAATACCAATGCTCTTGCCTCACGTTTCTGAAAAAGACACACTCTGTTTTTCATTCTTTCTTGAAATCTTTCCCGTCTTGCCTCATAGTTTACCTTTTTGGTTGAGAAGACTCGGAGACTGTAGCCTATTTTTGCTTGGAGCAACAATGTATTTTTATTAGCAGATTCTAAATATAGACTTACAGTTTATCCTCTTGACCCTTTTTTTTTTTTTTTTTAGTTCCCTCAAGAGTAGTTTTCATTATGGGACCAGCCATGCCTTGTAGAAGGGTATGGAAAAGCCAGGCAGAAAACAGGTTGAGCTTCCACAGGAGCTGCCTTCTCGTTTTCATTCTTAATCATGGCATTTGTTATGACAAAGTTTACTGGTTAGTACCCTCTTGAGGTATTTCTCAACTACTGATGGTTTCTTTCTGGTTAGAAAATAACAAAGTGCTGTAGCAGGAGCCAGTGCCCTTTCCCCACCACCCTCTCAGTCTCTCTGTGGCACCCCCTGGTGGCAGAGCCTCACAGTCTTATTTCTGTTGAAAGTTGCCACTCAGCTAGTCCAATGAGTGCCTCAGCTGGGCTCCTTCCCAAGTAATAGAAAACAAAACAGCCTCTGAGCCAACTTGTATATCGGATAGGTCCAGTAGGGAGACAGAAACCACACCAGGTATTTTAACAAAGAGACTTTAATGCCTCTCTGCTAACCAGCGCTGGGTGTGGTAGCTCATGCCTGTAATCTCAGCACTTTGGAGGGCTGAGGTGGGAGGATCACTTGAGGTCAGGAATTCAAGACCAGCCTGAGCAACATAGGGAGACCCCAGCTCTACAAAGTTTTAAAAATTAGCTGAGGCCGGGCACAGTGGCTCACGCCTGTAATCCGAACATTTGGGAGGCTGAGGCGGGTGGATCATTTGAGCTCAGGAGCTTAAGACCAGCCTGGGCAACATGGCGAAACCCTATCTCTATTTTTTAAAGAAAATTACCTGGTTGTGGTGGCACACACCTATGGTCCTAGCTACTCTGGAGGCTGAGGTGGGAGGATCCCTTGAGCCTGGGAAGTCAAGACTGCAGTGAGCCAAGATTGCTCCACTGCACTCCAGCCTGGGCAACAGAGTGAGATCATGTAAAAATGAAAATAATTAAAAAGAAAACAAACCTATGAACCAGGTAGGAAGTTAGTAACCAGGTAACTGAAAGGGTAAAGAGAACTCAGGGTGTCGTAGAGAGAGTAATTGCAGGAGGCAGCTAACCACTTCTAGGTCTGAGGGAACAAAGGGAAGAGGTTGGAATGATCGCCCCATGAAGCTGAAACTCACCTTTGCACAGGGGGCAGGGGCTCGGAACCAGACCTCGAAGGAAGCAGCCTCTGATGGTGCTGGTGGCCTCTAACAGAATATAGTTCTGCAAGTGCTGGAATAACTCAAACTGGGTTTGGCAACTGTAAGAATGAATGCTGCTGATGAGGTGCAGAGGCATTGCTGGGGTGGTGCACGAAAAAGAAACAGGCAGGAGCCAGTTCCATCTTTCTCCACCACCCTCTTGGTCTCTCTGGCACCCCCTGGTGGCAGAGCCTCACGTGGAGCCCGGCGGTAAAGTCCAGCAACAGCCCCACCGTGGGAAACAGAGTAGAAGGGTGGGTTTGAGACTGAGTGGCAATAGCTTTGTAATGGCACAGCTCGCTTCATGTCTGTCTACTACAAAAGCATGTAGTCTAATTAGAGAGTGATTTTCCTGAGCATCATAGAAGTTTTTAGCAAAATCACTTTGGTGAAATGTGCAACAGTTATATTAGCATAAATAGAGATAATCAGTAAAGAGGCCGGGCACGGTGGCTCACGCCTGTAATCCCAGCACTTTGGGAGGCCAAGGAGGGCGGATCACCTGAGGTCAGGAGTTCAAGACCAGCCTGGCCCACATGGTGAAACACCGTCTCTACTAAAAATATAAAAATTAGCTGGGCATGGTGGTACGTGCCTGTAGTCTCAGCTACTCAAGAGGCTTTGATGGGAGAATCGCCTGAACCCAGGAGGTGGAGGTTGCAGTGAGCCGAAATTGTGCCATTGCACTCCAGCCTGGGTGACAGAGCCAGACTCTGTCCACCCCCACCCCCAAAATAGAGATAACCAGTAAAGAACCCCGTTGTGCATTAGCAGTTAGTTGTCCAAATACCAATTCTGAACTTGCCTCCCTCAGTTTTAAGGGAAATTAGGGGAAGAGGGGTAGTAAGCTCTAGAACATTAGAGGCACTTGCTTGTAGTGTCTTTGCCCTCTTTTTGTAGGGCAAGTAGTACACACTGCTTTTGGAAAGAAGGAACACGAACTTAGCGATGGAGGCATTTGCCTAATCAGTGTCTGTAAAACCCACTAAGAAGTGAGTGCTTGAGGAAAAAAAATCTTGTTTTGCACTTTCATATTCATCATACTTTTAACATTTTTTAATTTGGCCACATGTCAGTGGAACCTAACCTCAGCCAAGGCTGAAAGGAAAGCAGTCCAATAGAGACAAGAACAATACAGAATGTTATCTCCCAGACGGTGTGGCAGTGCCTAAGTGTTCTGTGTGTGCTCAGATGTTTACAGGGGTTGCTGACCCAGTCTGTTCAGCTGGGGCCCAGGGCGGGCAGGAGAGTCATTAGCACCCACTAAAGACCAGTTTCCTACTCTCCTTTGTGTGACAGGTTTTCCTTGTGAGTCTAAGCGACTTCTCCTTAAGTGAAAATATTTGTCTTTCAGGGATTTTTTTTTTCCTCCACTGAGTGGCAAAGGCCATGTTTGTTTGTCTTAACTCTGAAACTGTTATTGACATAGATGAAGTGTTACTTTTATTAGCTGCTCATTACACAGCTTCTATTTGCTGGGTTCCTTTGCATATAATTATGATGTGAAATCTCCTTGTAAGAGTATCTGTCAATAGTGTAATTGACTTTACGGTGTTGACTTTTTACTCAATAACCTCCAAGATTGGCCCATCCTTAGACATTGGAAACCTGCTTATTTTTAAATTTGCCTGGGCGTTGAGTCCTTAAGACACATCCTCCTCATAATAACTACCCACACATCTTAAAGTTTTATGCCTGTGTCTTCAGCTGCTTTCCCAGGGAAATCCCTTGCAGAGATTGCATTGAATGAAATACATGATTATAGCCCTGGGAGAGCTGTTGCTGGCCTTCATGGGAAGGAGGAGTCCCAGGCTTCTTACATTCACAGCATCATGGGCTGCCCCTCACTCCAGGTTGGGCCACAGCAACCCCCTGGATCTTGGCCACCTTGCTTTTAACCCTTAGGGCTCTTTTTGATCCCTATGTGCCTAATCAGGTGGCAGAAAAAAAATTAAATATCCGGGACTTGCTAGAAGATTGGGTGAAAGCTGATGGAAGGCCCGTTTTATAGCAACTGAGCCAACAAAATATGCACATGAACTCAGGAACCACATTTCCTGGGTCCATGTCCTGCAGCTGTGTGACCTCAAGTACCCATGGGCTTCTCAAGAGGAAACCTGTGTCTGCCTCATGCATTATTAGGATTCCAGCTATGTGTCTGGCATGTAGTCAGCATTATGTAGGTGTTCGATAAATTAGTAATGTGGAAAGCCTCATGGATTCACCTAACCTGTCTCCCACAGACCTTCCAGGTTTCCTTCCTTGAGCACTGGAACCTTAGGAGAAGGCTTAGATTGAACTCATGCCACCTTCAGCACAGTGTACATTTGTTGGCAAAGCCATTGGCTTTGAAGAGTGCTGGCCATCATCTGGACTACAAGTCTTGACCACCCCACTTGTTATCAAATCACACGAGAATTCATGCAGTCACCGTTGAAGGCTGCTTCATTGTATTTGGATCTCCAACAACCTTAAGTAACAACTGTACTTCCCATGGAACGTGAAGCAAGTCGGGCATTAATGGTCTTACTGTAGTAGAAAACATTAATCCTAAGGTCATGTCAAAATAGAATCATCAGGAAAACCCATCTCTCAGCCTAAGTTCTGCTCCTGGTCAACTGCTGTGTCTCCTCCCTTGAGGAGATGTTTGTGTCAGGAGTTTAGGAAGGTGGCACCCTTTGGTATTAAGGTAGGGTTGTGGTCCAGTTATGTATCTTGAGGGTAAATTGGCTGCTGATCTTTTCCAGTGTTGTATTTTGTTCTGTGTTTGAAGACGAAGCACCTGTTTGCCTTTGTCTTTCAAATCATGGTCTTTGAAGGCAATTACAAAACTCAGTTTTAGATTTTGCTTTGTAGTGGGAGGAGAGGAAAAAATACGAAAGAGCTAGGTTTAAGGGAAAAGGGGAAAAAGAATCCCAGTCACACGCAGCATGCACTGAATTCCTTCCTGAGCCACTGTTTCAGCAAGCGTAGTGTTTGCTTTGGGATCTTCTGGTCTAAAAATTTAAACAGCGACCAGCAGCTAACTGTGAAATTTGATCAGCATTCTAGAGCTGCTCCTTATATTTCATATCAATGACATGGGTTAATGCCTTTGAAAGTACTGGTGGCTCTTTTTCATGTTGTATGGAAAAATCCTCCAAACTCCCAATGATTCTGCACTGTTTTAAATGCAAAGCAATCCATGGAGGAGAGTTTTAGGTTCACTCCTATTTGTGTTCTGTGATCTCTTGAAAAAAAGGAAATATATTTATCTCAGTGGTTTAGGGGAGCAGTTTGCAGCTCATGGGAGAAAACTGTGGTCCCCCTGGAGATTGCTACTGAGTTAGAACTCTTAAGAGTTGTTGATCCTGGATGCTTCCAGGAAGGGCTAACCACCGGGTCCCTGGACATCTTTCACCTTTTCTGCCATGCATCTGCCAGATTGCAGAATTCTAGGGCTGATGGAAGGGATCTTAAACCTCACCTTGATTTTACAGCTGAGGCCCAGGTAGAATCAGACAGGATTTTGTGAAAAAGGTAGGTAAGAACTGTAAACTAACAAGTTAAATCAGTTGAACTAATGACCTAAATGGCATCTCTCTCCTAGGTAGAACTTGATACCTGGTGAGGAGTATTTTATGCAACTTATATTAAATGATTCTCTGCATGCTCCTTAGTATTTCCTGTCATTCTTTGTAGTGTTCTTCCTCTTTACAGTTTGAGGGGGGGAGCTTTCTCTCTCTCTCTCTCTCTCTCTCTCTCTCTCTCTCTCTCATTTCTCTCTCTATTTGAGGCAGTGGTCCTTCTCTGTCACCCATACCAGAGTACAGTGGCACTGTCACAGCTCACTGCAGCCTTGTCCTCCCAGGCTCAAGTGATCTTCCCACCTCTCAGCCTCCCAAATAGTTGAGACTGCAGGAACTCACCACTGCTCCTGTCTAATTTTTCTATTTTTTGTAGAGAAGGCACCTTGCCATGTTGCCCAGGCTGGTCTTGAACTCCTGGGCTCAAACGATCCAAACACCTCAGCCTCCAAAAGTGCTAGGATTACAGGTGTGAGCCACAGTGCCCAGCTGAGTTCTTTAAATAATTAGAATGATACTATGTCCTTTTTAACTTTTTAAAAAACTCATACTAGGTTTATTTGATTTATATAGCTGTAATTGAGTCATTTTCACTGCTATATAATACTCCATTATATGACTATACCATCATTTTTTTAAAAAAGACATTTGAATCATTAGTAGTTCTCTGCTCTTACAAACAGTGCTGCTGTGGAAATTCTTGTACATGTCTTCAGATTCAAGATGTCTAGGAGTGAAATTGTTGGTTTATAGGGTATGTACATGCTCAGCTTTACAAGGTAATACCACATTGTTTTGTAAAGTGCTTTATCCAGTTACACTGCCACCAGCAGAGTTGATAGTCCCAGTCCTCCCCATCTTCACACACATTTAGAGTTGTCATGCTTTGTCATTTCAACCAATCTAGTAGGTACGTAATGGTATCTCATTGTAGTTTAATTTGTATTTCCCTTGTTACTAAAGATGTTGCACAGTTTTTCATATATTTAATGGGCTCTTTGAATATGTTACTTTATGGATTTCCTGTTTAAAATTTTGCTCATTTTTCTATTGGGTTCTTTTTTTCCTTCTCTTCTTATGAGTTCTTGATATAGTTTACATATCAATCTGGCATTCACTACATATGTTGCAGATTTTCTAAGTTTGTGGATGGTCTTCTCACTCTCCTTCAATTTCCATTCTTATTAATCACATTTATCAATCCTTTTTTTTTCCTCTGTCACCCAGACTGGAGTGCAGTGGTGCGATCTTGGCTCGCTGCAACCTCTGCTTCTAAGGTTCAAGAGATTCTCGTGCCTCAGCCTCCCAAGTAGCTAGGATTACAGGCATGCACCACCATGCCCAGCTAATTTTTATAATTTTGGTAGAGACAGGGTTTCGCCATGTTGGCCAGGCTAGTCTTGAACTCCTGATCTCACGGCCTCCCAAAGTGCTGGGATTACAGGCGTGAGCCACTGCACCCGGCCTTATCAATACTTTTTATGAAATCTGCATCTTAAAAATTTATCTCCCTACTCTGTGGTCGTATACTCTTCTATAGTTTTCTCTAAAAGATTTCAAGTTTTTTGGTTTCACATTTAAGTCTTACTATTTGAGTCTGTAATCCTTCTGGAGTTTATGGTGTGAGACAGAGATACATTTAAATATTTTTTCAAATAATATTCAGTTATCCCAGCATCACTTATTAAGTAGCCCCTCTTTTTCCCACTGATATGAAGCACTAGCTCTGATATATGTCAGGTTTCTTTATATTTGTGGGTTTATTTGGGGGCTCTTGGTCCTATTTCATATTTTCCTGTACCGTGGCAATACCACAGTGTCTGAATTATTATATCTTTGTAAGTCTTAAGTCTGGGAGCACATGCTCTCTCACCTTGTTCTTTTTAAAGTGTCTTTGCTATTCTTGGCTCTTTGCAGTTGCATATAAGTGTTTTAATCAGCTTGATACATTGCAAGGGGGGTGCAAACAAGAAAAACAAAAGACATCCTATTATGATTTCTGACTAGAATTGTATTGAATCTGTAGATCAGTTTGGTGGGGATTAATACACCTATATTGAAAGCCAGGTGCAGTGGCGTGCACCTGTAGTCCCAGCTACTCAGGAGGCTGAGGCAGGAGGATTGCTTAAGCCCAGGAGTTTGAGGCCAGACTGAACATAGTGAGGCTCTGACTCGCAAAACAACAACAACAAACAGCTCCTTTTTTGCATCTTTCAACCCATGAACATGTGTAGTTGCCCATTTATTTAAATCTTCAGTGCCTCTCATTATACCTTTATGATTTTTTCGCTAAAGTTCTTTTCAATTAGATTTATTTTACACAGTCTAGATTCTTTTTCATGCTGTTATAAATTTTACAAATTAATATGATATATTTTCTATTTGCTGCTAATATATGGAAATGCAGTTTATTTCACATTATTGATTTTTTTTTGCAACCTTGCTAGAACTAAACTGCATTAGTAATTCTAACAGTTTATAGATTCTTCTGTGTACAAAATCATATCTTCTGTAAATACTGATGGGGCTTTTCCCCTAATTATTGTATCTTTTCTTTTTCCTGTCCTATCGCACAGTCCAGGACCTCTGAATAGAAGTCATGATAACAGATGTCTTTGTGTTATTTCATATTTTAAATGGACCCATGTTACTGATCCACAGTTGATAGGACATTAGTTAAAGGTTTCTTAGGAAATATGCTTTATTGTAACAAAAAGTTACTCTAGTCATAGTTTGCTATGATATTTTATCATGTGCGGTTATTGAGTTTCATCAAAGAAAATTTGCATCAAGATAACTATACAATTTTTCTTTCTTTTTCTACTGTGGTGAATTACACTGTAAATTTGTTGTTTTGAGCAAAACTTGCATTTCTGAATATACTTGCTCATGATATATTTTTTTTACATATTACTAGAGTTGTCAAACTAATGTTTTATTTATGAATTTTGTGTCTTTGTTTATAACCCATGTTTCTGTACTTCTGTCTTACTTAGTTTAGCGCCAAGATTACATTAGCCTCAGAAAAGAAGTTGAGGCGTATTCACTCTTTTAGATAAACTCCAAAAGAGTTTATGTAAGACTGGAAATACCTATTGCTTAATGTTCATTGGAACTTGCTTGCAAAATAGTCTGGCACTGGTGTTTTCCTTGTGGGACGATTTTTAACTATTGATTTAATTTATGTAATGATAATAGGATGACTTGTGTTTTTAAATTTCCTTTTGAATTTCTTTTGGCAACTCTAGGAATTTGTCCACGTCACCTCAGTTTTCAAATATGTTGACAAAGAGTTATTCATACTATACCTTGTCACCTTTTAAAACATCTTTTGTAACTATACCTCTTTTTTATTCCTTATTTCATTTGTATCTTTTTTTTTTTTTTTGCTTAATCTCTCCATAGATTTTTTTTTTCAAAGAATCGACTTTTTAAATTAGCCATACTTTGCATTTATTCTCTATTCCATTGATTTCTGCTATTTATAATTTCTTTTTTGGATGTATTCTGTTTTTCTTTGTCTAGATTGGGTACTTTTGTGTCAAGCCTTTTTTCTTTTTTCGTAAAAGTGTAAGGTTGTCATTTTCCGCACCCTACTGCTTATTGCATCCTATAAGTTTTGTTATTTTTAAATTATTGTTAAGCTATAAGTATTTTCTAATTGACATTTTGATTTCTTCTTTGACCCCTGAGGATTTTTAAAAGTGTGTTTTTTGAATTTCCAAACTGAAGAGAAGATTGTTGTTTTTAATTTTGTTTTTAGTTATCTCTCAACATTGACTATGAATTTCAATACATGTGGTCAGAGAATTCATCTGTACAATATTCCTTCTTTGAAATTTGTTGACACTTGCTATATGATCTAGAATATATCAGTTTTTTTAAAATATTTCAGCCAGGGGTGGTGGCTCACAACTATAATCCCAGCACTTTGGGAGGCTGTGGTGGGACATTGCTTTGAGGCCATGAGTTCAAAACCAGCCTGGCCAACATAGAGAGACCCCGTCTCTATCAGTTATAAATGAAAACTAAGTAAATAAGTAGATAAAAACTTAAAAAGATATCATATGTGCATCAAAAGATGTCTTTTCCATTATTAGCACATGTTCTATGTTTATGTCCACTAGGTGAAATCTTCTCCATACTAAACTTTTATGTGTGTGTCTATGTGATGGGTGTGTGTGTGTGTATGTGTGTGTGAGAGAGAGAGAGAGAGAGAGAAAGAGAGAGAGCTTGATCAATTGTGTACTGAAAGGGATGTATTAAAAATCTCCCATTCAGGTGTGGATTTGACTATTTCTTCTTGTAGCTCTTTCAATTTCAGGCATATATATTTTGAAGGTATTTTATTGGAACTATGCATGTTTAGAATTGTTTTATCTTCCTGATGGGTTAAATCCTTAGAATGCTTAATGACTCTTTATCTGAAGTAACGATTTTTGCCTTGAAATCTATCTGATCTCATTTTAATATTGCTCTACCCGCATAGCACAACTTGTTCCATTCTTTTACTTTTAACCTTTCTTTGTCCTGTTGTTTAAGATTGTCTCTTGCAAACAGCATATGACTTTTCTCTTTTTCAAATTTGAGCTCATCTGTACCTTTTAGCTGAAGATTTTTAGCCCATTTTTATTGACATTTTTGAGTTTGTTCCTGTTATCTTGATTTTACATTTATGTCTGCCCCACTTTTTTCAGATTCTTTTTTTTTTCCTACCATTATTTTAAATTGATTCTCCCACTCCTCATTCCATTTCTTTCCCCCTTCTAATGGTTTGGAAGTTACCCATTTTGTTTTTCTTCATTTGGTGTTGATCTAGAACTTTTAGCATGAATATTTTAAACTGTTTAAAGTTAATCAATAGCTTTAACCTCCTGATCAATACAGGGCTCTGGGAATGCTTTAACTTCAGTTCTGTCCACCTCCCCATTGATATGCTACATTTGTCCAGTACTTTTGTTCTTTTTTTTTTTAAACCACTTAGTCATTATTATTATTGTATTGTACAATCAATACTTGCCCATATGTTCTGTCTCTTTTGAGATAGGGTCTCACTCCTATTGCCCAGGCTGGAGTGCAGTGGCATAAGCACAGCTCACTGCAGCCTCAACCTCCCTGTTTCAGATGATCCTACCACCTCAGCCTTCTGAGTAGGTGGGACTACAAGCACACACCCCATGTTCAGCTAATTTTTTGTATTTTTAGTGGAGGTGGGTTTTTCCATGTTACCCGGGCTGGTCTTGGAACGCCTGGGCTCTAGAGATTGACTTGCCTCGGCCTCCCAAAGTGCTGGGATTACAGGTGTGAGCTACAGCACCCAGTGTACATTTTCTTTACTGATCATTTCTTCTTACATCTCAGATCTTCCATTTTGGATCATTTTTCTTCTTCCTGAAATACATTCTTAAGAAGTTCCTACAGTGAGGGTTTACTTGTAGTTAAAGCCCTGAATTTTTGCCTGAAAAAAATACGGTTTGCCCTTGTCCTTAGAAGATGGTGTTACTGGATATAAAATTCTAGATTATTTTCTCTCTTGAGAATACTGTTCCACTTTCTTCTGCTTTACTTATTTTATCTTAATCAGTACTTCAGGTGATACATTTTCTTTCTACTTCTTTAAAATCTTCTTTTTGTCTTTTTTTGTGTGTGCTCTAAAGTTTGATTGTGATGTGTCTAAGTACAGACTTTTATTTTCTTTACCCCGCATGGGACTTGTTGGCTTTCTGAATCTGAAGATTAGTACTGTCATCGAAACCAGAAAGTTCTAGCCATTTTCTATTCAAGTATTTGAATCTTCCCCATTTTTTCTTTTCACTGGAACTCTAGTGTTAGATTTACATTGGTTCTTCTTTCTGTATTCCATCTCATCCAGCCTTTCTTCCATATCCTCTATCTCTGTCTCTTTCTGCTGCATTTTATGTGGTATCTTCAGGTCCATCTAACAATTCACTAAGTTTTCTCTTCAGTTACATTGAGTTTTTTAGGAGCACCTTCACTGTAGATCAATTTATTTATTTTTGAGGCAGGGTCTCGCTATGTTGCCCATGCTAGTCTTGATCTCCTGGGCACAAGCAGTTCATCTGCCTCAGCCTCTTGAGCAACTCAGATTACAGGTGTGAGCCACCACACTTTGCATTGATGTTTTTAATTTCAAAGATTCTATATAGGTTTTATCTCTGGAAGTCTGTTTAGTGCTTTCCAATATAGTTTGATCTTCCTTTCTAATATTTTCCGATTCCCTCCTTTATTTCTTTAAACATACCAACTTTACATTCTGTAACTAATTATTTCAAAATTTGTAGTCTTTGCTGGTCAGATTCTATCATTTCTTTGTTCTGTTGTCTCTTGCTTATGGTGGGTTATTCCTATTGCGTTTAATGTTTGTTTTTGTTTTTGTTTTTTATGAACCTATGTTCTTGAAATCTTATCCATGGAAATCTCTTGTGGCTTGGGTTTAAAGTATGTTCTTCCAGAGAGGATTTGCTTTTAAAACCTCGGTTGGGAGCCTGGGGAACCAGTATACCTGAGGCCACTTTAACACTCTTAGAGGATCGACAGTTACCAGGAGCTGCCAGAATCAATCTTCCTGCTGTTCCCTTCCCACCTCCCACTGAGTGAGTTTGGGTTCTTGTTCCACTGCGAGGACAGACATTTGTTGTAGAGAAACCTTGGCTTTCTTGGTTGCCTAGTTGCATTATTGCTCACACTGCAGGTTATTTTTAAATGTTTTATTTGTGTATATGTCTGTGTGGGTCTCTGAATATCCCTTATTTTCTAGTGAACTCAGCAATGTCTTTAAAATATGTCACTGGTTGGGTGCAGTGGCTCACGCCCGTAATCCCAGCACTTTGGGAGGCCAAGGGGGGTGGATCACCTGAGGTCAGGAGTTCGAGACCAGCCTGGCCAACATGGTGAAACCCTGTCTCTATTAAAAATATAAAAATTAGCAGGACGTGGTGGTGTATGCTTGTAATCCCAGCTACCCAAGAGGCTGAGGCAGGAGAATCACTGGAACCCAGCAGGCAGAGGCTGCAATGAGCTGAGATTACACACCACTGCACTCTAGCCCGGGCGACAGAGCAAGACTCCTTCTCCAAAAAAAATGTTACTGTGCTTGATCTAGGATCTTGTGTATTACAGTCAGAAGAGTACCTTCCAAATGTCTCTTCTGCCACCTGGCTGGAAGTGGAAGTCTGGTCATCTCTTCTCTTCCATGTCTACTTGCAGCTGATTTTCAAAAGGATCTTTGAACTTGCTCCAGTCCCCTGTTTCTCCAGCCCCGTTAATTCCATCTGCTTTTCACATTTGGCAAAAGATCAAAGTCCTGAAGTAAATCCCTGGGGAGGACAACTACCCTACATGATATCCTCTAGATTTAGAGCCTTTAGTTCCAGAGAGACCCATAGGGCACCAGGTAAGAGGCGGAGACGACGCATGCTCATTATACTGTAGTGGAACACCTGATTAATTGGTTAAGCAAACAAACAAAAACCAGCAGATGGCCATGTCGTAAACCTACACCTTGACTTGTTAGTTGCAAGCATTGCTCATTCTGGGTTTTAACTAATGTGATTTCTCACTAAAAGTTTGATGTTTTCCAACTATTTGACAAGAGAATGAATACCAAGTTTTATTTGAGATGAACAGCACGTGATTTTGCTGAGCCACGTGCTTTAAACTTTTAGAGGCCCAGCAAAATCAGTTGGCTCTGGTGTATGCTAACTGTGATATCATTACACATAAATTCGGCTAAAACTGAAAAATTGCAGGCATTTCAGATGTATCAGATGTTCATTTTAATGAATGATTTTTAAGAAAGTGGCTAGAAATTCACCTTCCAGCATGTTCGGAATGGCTAGTTTCTTGTAAGCATTTGTTGCCCTATAATGGCGACCCTGTGGTGGGAAGCATGTGACACCAAGTCAGTGCAGCTGGCTAGCACCACCATGAATAACATCGCACCAAGTTTTTAATAATTGAAGGAGCTTGTCACTTCCTGCTGAGTTTTGTGCGTAATTTATGGATTATATAAAGTCATGCTAAAATCTCAGGGAAGGTTAATTTCATCAAATGAAGAAAGAGAGACATTTATGTTTTAATTCTCACTCCCCGAAGTTATGTCTATATACCTGTTTTTATCCAGAAGTATTGTCGGTGGATGTATTAGTTATCTGTCTTCATCACAGTATATTTCCTTCTTCGGGAGTGACAGGGAGATATTTAAAATTCCTGCTTGAACCATATTTGAGACTGTCTGGGCCACCTCACTCCACAACCATGGGGCTCTCTGAGCTTGTTTTTCTATGAAATGGGTGGGGTAGGCCGGTGTTCTAAGAGGTGGGCCATGGACCCTCTGTTGGCATGCAGCGTGATTCTAGGTGGTACCAGAGACTCTGCCGCACACAACATCACATCAGGGGCTGTTGAATCATTCTTTTTTCTATTATCCCTTTAATCCATGGGATCTCTGTAAGAAGAAAGTTTTCATTGGGATCCACCATGTATTTTAGCACTTCTTTAATGCTGCTAATCTCCCGTTTAAGAAAGAGAGAGACACCTCAGGCTGGAAGCCACTCCTCTTGTGATAGTGTGGAGCTTCGGATGAACATCATTGCTTTGGTTCTAGTGTATTTCTCCCCCTCCCTAAAACTATGTATTTAAAAAATGTTCAAACTTATAAAAAAAGGGAAAGAAAATCACAATGAATAGCACAGATTCTTTACCTAGATTCACCAGGAATCAGCTCTAGGGAGCGCTTGCTTCATTTCTCACTCGTGATTCTCTCCCTCTCTGTGTTCAGAGAAGGATCACGTTCTGCTTAACTGTAGTAGTGACGTGAGTTGTAAGCCCCAAGTTATTTTTTAAAAGAAGCATTCAGAACGGAACTGATTTATTGAAAGTTAAACATAGCCCACTTTACTCATTCAAGTATACTTAGATTTACTATGAAACTTTTTGATGTTCAGTGGGTGAATTATTTTTGTATTTTATAGTAGTTCCCTCAAATGACGAAGATCAAGAGAACCCTAGGAGACTTTCGTTTTCATTTGCTTTAGTAACTATTAATAGCTAGCTGTATGATTAATTACATTTACCAAGTTTCATATTTGGTAACACCTCAAAGTAATCTTATCTCAGCCATCTTTATGCATCCAAGACACAGCCAAGAAATAGGAAGTCTGCAGAAAACAGATATGGAGAAGGCCAGACCCCAAAGCTCAGGGGCTGTGTTCACAGGCAAAAGCTCTTGAGGAACTCCTCTGGAAAGACCTGTTTCCTCTGACTCGGTGCTGGGTTCCCATACACCTCCTGGCCCAGAATAGAAAGAGAAAACAAGACTGCTCAGAGTGAACAAGTCACAGCAGCAGGAAGTCACAGGATTCGGATGGCAGGTCAACGTGATCAGGCACCGCAGAGAACCTTCCTCTGTGCTCAGGATGGTCTGTTTAATCCTCACACAGCCCCGTAAGGTAGATGAGGAAGCTGAGGCTTGAGGAAGTAAAACGGCCCGCTCAGATATGAGCACAGGCATGTGTGGCTTGCAAACCAGGCTCTATCCGTAAGGATTGGGGGAGGTGGTGTGCATCTGGGATCACAGAGCACAGGACGCAAGCTGGGACCCTTCTGGGACTCACTGGGACTTCAGTCTACAAATGCACACATTGTAAGTGCTGAGGTTCATCATGAGGCTCTTGGACATCTAGCAAAGGCTGAGTTTTGACCTCATGCATTTTGCTGGTGGACACAACGGTATGGAGTCTCTCCCCCAGCCTAAATTTAGCAGAGTGCCACTGGCCCTGGGGCCCCAGGAGAGCGACTCCTTCGCCTCGCTCCCTACTGCACCTTTTCATCAGGGACTCTTTCCCTTCCCCTCTCACTTTCTATGTGGGACGCAACTGAAGTCTCCCTGAGCCTCAAGGCCCACGAGGGTGACAAGAGAAAAGCCAGGGTAGAGATTATCACTACTGTTATCTCATTGGTGGTCCTGACCCCACAGCCCTTCTACCAGTGCTGTATCCTCCGGCAGTGCCCAGTGAGTCATGGTGGTGGAGACCCACAGTCACTTCCCAAGCTTCATACTCTTGGCCACACAATTCCACCTGCTGCTGCACTTCTCAGTATATCTGTTGTGTCAACTGTACTGGCACAGCGATAGCTACTGGGGACCTAGCAGTAACACACCCTGTCTTGTGGATCCAGCTCCCTAATGGGACACGTCAATGGACATTCATCACCACACAGTTCATGATGATGGTAGGGAGTGCCTTCTATGGAGGGAAAGTAAGAGTACTTACAATTGGGGTCATCTAGGCAGGAAAAGTGTGGTCATGTTCCCCAGAATGCTTAGAAATGGATCACAAGGTAGATGAGCTTACAGGAAACCAGACCAGGGTAGTGCAATAACAGTTCTCATCCCTGCCAAATCTTCAGCCCTGTGTCCGAGGTCGGATGCCGTGTCTTCCACAGAACGTTCCCTGGTATCTACCCTTCGTCACCTTCAGCTATAAGTGACTCTTCCCTCCTGCAAGTATTAATCCCTCTGAATGCTGGGTGCCAGGTACTACCAGACAGGCAGCTGCCTCCCAGACCCAAGGAGCGTGGGTCCTCACCAGGAATAAGCTTCACAGCCATTGCTCTCAGGCCAAGCCCTGGTCCAGGCACCTGCAGGCATTAACTCGTGTCCACAGCCAAGCAACCACGGGGAGCAGGTGTAGTTACTATTCCCTCTTTGCTGTTAAGGAAGCACAAGGGATGTAAGTGCATTACTCAGACGTAAAGGCACAAAGAAATTATCGGAGGTGTGATGAGTGCTACAGAGGCTTGATAGGCATGAGAAGCAGGGACCTGATTATAAGGAAATCACAAGGAAGGGGGGGTCTGGGGATGTAGCTAAGACCTCCAGTTTGAGAGTCAGAGTTTGATTCCAATCCCTACTCTGCAAGTGATGAGCTGTGTGACTTTAAGTAAATCACTGAACCTCTCCAGGCTTCACTTCAAGACACTGTAAAATAAGGATGCAAACATCCACTTCACGGAGTTAAACATGATCCTCCGCGCAGACTTAGCAGAGCGCCTGGCAGGTGTTGAGTTCGGGAAATCATAGCTTATTGCTCTCTTGTCTGTGATGTGACCCTGACTTGCCTTTCTGTTCGGCTACAGCATTGCTGTGGCAGTGTCTATATCCGATCCAACCCCGTGTCCCTCCCCCAGGACCCTCCCTAAGGTCATGCATTTCTATTAGGCGCTCAGTGAATATTTGTAGATTGCATGAACAAGGGAGGGAATGCAAGAGTGAGTAGCTGTCACCACATGGCAGGTATCTTTGCTGAACACTGGTTTAGTCTTCTGACAAAAGCCTCCTAATGTAGCAGCTTCAGACAAGAGCAGGCTTTTTTCTCTGAAGTACCCAGCCAACATCGTCTGGCGGTGGCTGACTCTGCGGTGTTGGCGGGGACACGAACCAAGCACAGCTTGATTTTTATGGTTTAATGTAAGAGACGGAGCCTCCACCGCTGTCACTTGAGAAGACTGTTGTTTTGACGTCTCAGCCACACAAATGGAGTGAAACTGCCAATGATAGGAGATAAGCAGGGGAGACTGAGGTGTCAGGATTTAGGACCCTGCCTTCAAAGCAGAGCCACCTGTTGCCCCACGGTTTGCGAGTGGCTCCATTGAATGCAAAGGGGCTGATGTTTGAATGCAGGCGGGCTGCCAGGTGCCCCCATCCGAGGAGGTCTGACTGTGTCCCCTCTTTGTCTCCCGTCCTTCCCTACTGTCCTCGCTCTGCAGGAACGGCATCACCAGCTGCCGGATGCGGACTGAGAGCGAGCCGTCGTGCGGCTCCCCGGTGGTCAGCGGAGACCCCAAGGAGGATCACAACTACAGCAGTGCCAAGTCCTCCAACGCCCGGAGCACCTCGCCCACCAGCGACTCCATCTCCTCCTCCTCCTCCTCGGCCGACGACCACTACGAGTTTGCCACCAAGGGGAGCCAGGAGGGCAGCGAGGGCAGCGAGGGGAGCTTCCGGAGCCACGAGAGCCACAGCGACACTGAAGAGGACGACAGGAAGCACAGCCAGAAGGAACCCAAGGATGCTCTGGGGGACAGCGGGTACGCATCCCAGCACAAGAAGCGCCAGCACTTCGCCAAGGCCAGAAGGGTCCCCAGCGACACACTGCCCCTCAAAAAGAGACGCACCGAAAAGCCCCCCGAGAGCGACGATGAGGAGATGAAAGAGGCGGCGGGGTCACTCCTGCACTTAGCAGGGATCCGGTCCTGTTTGAATAACATCACCAATCGGACGGCAAAGGGGCAGAAAGAGCAAAAGGAAACCACAAAAAATTAAAAACAAGTCACTGATTTGTTTTGAACTTACGGCCATTTGGTTTCAGCATGTCAGGAGATTTCTAATGATTTGTGGCAATATCAGCAATTATTTTTCTTTTTTCTTTTTTTTTTTTTGGTTTGGTTTTCTTTCTTTTCCTTTAATTTTTATTTTTTTAATTTGCCCCCTCTTCTTTGTTTTGGACCCTTAAGAATTTTATTTTTAAAGGAGATTGAAGCCATAGAACTCATATTGACACTCAGCTGTTTTACAAAAGCTTTTCATTATCTGAAGACAAAAACCGAAAAAGCCAAAATTACCATTGCTTCCTCCAGCTTGTCAGAAACCTGTGGCTGAATCCGCAGGGATGTCAACGTCAATGTCGCAGGAACACACATTCGGCACCTAGAAGGCACCTGTGCAGAGTGCAAAGTAGTCATCGTCCAGGCCCAACCCTTAGGTTTAAAATGTCAGGTTGTCCATCCCATTGGGTTCACTGAGTGAAGGCACATAAAGCAATTGAGGAGAAGGAGGAACCCCTCGTCTCCCTAGGAGCAGACCCAAGCCTGTGACTCCAGGCATCTGATGGTGCCAGGAAAGCCGCTGGCATTGTCACACGGCGAGCACAGAGGGCCGGCCACCAGTCCTCCGTGCTTCCAAACCCTGAAGCCCGATGACGTCTTACGAGGTGGACGTTGGACTGTTCATGTACATCGGGTGTCAGTGACTCATGGAGAAGAAACGGGGTAAATTTTTAGTGATGTTGCTAATCATTGAATTCTGTTCTCTATTAAATTAAGAAAATGTTCCAAAAGCCATAAGCCTGAAGGTTGGCCCTGTGCTCACACACACACACACACACACACACACCACAACGCACACACACAACATACCACACACACACACAAGAAGGAGAGTAAAGAAAACTGATACAGAAAACAAGCTGTGTCTTCTTAACTGCCCAAGTGAAAAGCAACCAAGTCCAGGAAATTACAGTAGCTGTTAAGGAAAGGAAATAATGGTATAAATCTTTTTCTATCAAAACTTTGATCCAAGTGAAAAGAAAACCATAAACAGAAAGCTATAGAACCTGCCATGTGTATTGTGGTGTATTTTTAAAAGATTAAAGGCACATTGACGGACCAAAAAAAAAAAAAAAAAGTAAAACATGGCGCAAAAAATAAAATAACGCCTATACTGCCCTCAAAATGGAGTTTGCAATTAATGTCAGTCAGGATTCATCTTTGCAAAAATCAATGATTTCCACATTCAGCCAGTGTAGCCAGCAGAAATTTCTGATCCACAATGCATGGATTCCTTTGAAGAAAAAAGAGAAAAAGAAAAAAAATCACAAAAACAAACTTTTTTTATTCAAAAGTAACAAAGTTCTTGTAAGGTAAATAATGTATTTAGCATGAAGCATGAATTATTTTCATATAAATATAGAAAATAGAGAAAAGGTGATGCCTCTGATTTTTAAGCCCTTACGCTTAGAGGTTCTTTTGGTTTTCTTCTTTTTTTTCTTTCATTTCCTTTGCTTTTTTTCCTTTTTTTTTTTTTGTTGTTGTCGTTTTTTTTGGTTTTTTGGTTTTTTTTCGGGTTATTTTGTTTTGGTTTTTTGAAGCAGGTGTTTAAGGTTTAACCTTCTTCAGGGACAAATTCTGACTGTTGGGGAACTTACTCTGCAATATAAAAATATCTTCACGCTCTGGTAGGGCTTGGATGGTTGAACTCTGTACTGCCTTGTGTGCGCTCCAGCCCCGACCCCTCTGATTCTCTGTTGAAAAGTGTGTCCTTTTTCTCTGTCTGTACATGTTTAACATGACGCAATAATTTGAGGGCAAACTTAGTAGTGAGTGTGTATGATAGGATCGAGAGAATTATGGGACGCTTACTTGAGAAGATCATTACCATGATTTGGTTCTAGGAAAAAGGCAGTGAATAATTATGCAAATTAGCCAGAAGAAGGGGAACCGTGCTAATGGGCCTTACTGGGTGAGGGGATGAGACGGGGTTCACGTGAAGGAGGAAGTGATGCCGAGGTAGGAAAGGCCAGCCCCAGACGTCCTGTCGCCAGGATGCCATGTAGGAAGCAGGGGCCGGCCATCGCTACCACTTCAGCACACTGACCAACCTGGAATTGAGACCACCTAGATTGTAAGAGCTGAGTTTAGAAACCAGACGATGTCATGCAGCCCAGAAACTCCTGTTGTTACCTTTGCCTAAGAAATTTTCTTGGGGGCAGTCCAAAGAGAAATCTCTAAAAGAATATGATCTTCCATCCAAATGGAGGGAAACTTTAAAACACAGACACCCACTACTGTGGCTCAGGATACAATGCATGAGGAGAGGGAGGGAACGGAGATGACCTTAACTTTGAAAAGGGGGACTGCTGTGGGTCAAAGCCAAGCCCATCTGCCAGGATCAGGTAGTGTCAGAAGCTCCACCAGCCCAGACAGTGGGAACTAACTGGTGCATTCCCCACACTTACCTTCCAGTGGGTTGCTGATGAGAGAACCTGAAGAAACCTACACCTCTATACAGCAGGTCCAATTCATGACCTGAAGCTGAATAATACTTCCAGCATCTTTGTTCAGGGTGTAGATGAGAATCAAGTATTTTTTGCAGTGCTCTGTTCCCTCCGTCTCCCCAAACATCTGACACCCTAAAAGCCATCCACAGCTATGGAGCCTGAGCGACACCTTGTTTTGTGTTGTCACCTGACCAGGCCTGAAGACCTCCAGCTCAGTCTCCCACCCTCATCCCAGCCCCCAGACGATCAAATTCAGACCTCTCTCCTGAAAGGCAGAGGTTAATAACATTCAGGACTGTTTCTGGCCGTGGACTTCTTCCAATTAAACCCGCCCCCCCCCAGTGGGCTGTCTCCCCTCATTTCATTTTTCTAAAGGGGCAGAGGCCTCTTTTAGAAAATAATAAAATGCAATGTGTGTGATTTACTTTTCTGATCTCTTTGAGAAATAGAGAAATATCTTATAAAAGTGTGTTCTTAACTCCAGAACCACTCTTTTTGCATAAATACCTCATCGGGCAGCTTTCTAAGTGTGATTTTCCTGAGTCTCCCTTCGTTGGATCTGCTGGAAGACTTGTCGGGGAACCTATAGTGAGGGTACTTCTTCCTATTTTTCTTCTGTTTTTGGAGGCATACACATTATGCATAACCAAAACAATGGCTCCGTTGTGTTTGACTTTGTATTTTGATTGTTGAGAACAAAAACAAAAAGTATCAATGTGTACGTGGCTGTTCATAGTGAATTCATTGCAGAATGAGGTTGTCCGTGTCCTTAACAAGCCAAGGGGCAGGAGGCACCCTCTCTCATCCCCTCCTCCAAGAGCAGTAGAGAATTTAAGCACAAGCCTATTTGTGAAAGAATATTTTGCTTAAGTGTCATTCACTTTCGTCTTGGAATTCCTTCCCAAATGCCAGGTGTTCTTTTAGCTTCCAAACTAGCCTATGTATCCATTAGTCTGACAGATCACCTGAACACTGTCAAGAGGTGTGGTGTTTTTGCTTTCATTTCTCCTGCTGGGAGAAGTGGCGGTTCATGTGTCATTCCAGTATCTCACATACTCACACGGGGCAGGGGGGAGGGGGCAAGGGGAACTATAGCAATATTTAAAGATGCTTTGGAAACCAACCGTGAACACATCAGCACCATGACATCTACAATTACTTGCTATTGGCCCTCGGACACATTTAAGAGAAAGAGACAGTCACTCTTTTTTTCTTAAATGATATACACATAGTTATTTTTATCCTATCATAATTGTCTTTTATCTTTATCTAGTACTATGTGGAAAGGGTTTGCATCATAGATTTTTCCCAGCCTTATAATATAATATACCATAAGCTCCTACTTCCCTTCCCCTCTCTAATCAGTATTCTTTTCAAGAGTTCTTTGGTGAAGCCATCTATCTGAAACTAAAATGAACCAAACCCATATTTCACTGGTGGTTGGAGAAAACCATGGCCAAAATGATTGTTGCAGGTCTCTATCTTGGGAGTTTTTAAGAAGGAATGTGCCAGACGCCTTTCCCAAGAATGGAGTTTTGTTTTGTTTTGTTTTGTTTTGTTTTGTTTTGCAGAGGCACTCAATGTGTCTAGTGCTTGCTGGCCACAGCAGTTACTACCACGGAGCCTTCTGGGAGGGGCTGTTGTGTTGAAGGAGGCTTCTGCCGGAGGGAACAGCATCAGGCGGTGGGCTCTGTAGAGTAAGAACCAGGTGGGGGCTTCTGTGTCCAGCCCAGAGTCCTGCACCACGCCAGGACTGCCCAACCCGAGGGCTCCTGATGCAAGCTCCACTCACTCCACTCTGTGCAGGAGCCTTTCGCGTCTACTGGAAGGGCTCTTGGAGAAGGAATTGGAGTTATGTACAAGTGACGTCAATGGGAAGGTTTTGTAGATGAGATTAAATTCCATGTGATTTCTCTTTCCCTTTAAACTTAATTCAGGTTGGGACTCGTTTCTTTCTGGTGGATCACAGCTGCCCAGATGTTGCAATTGATTTTTATGTTTCTGTAGAGAAGTATTTTTCTTTCACCTTCAGGAATTTTTTTTTTTTTTTTGCCACCAAAATAAAACATTGGAACACTGTGTTTCCTCTTGATTGTGACTTCCCAGTGTTGACAGTTAAGTCCTTAGTGTCGTAGGTCCCAGCCCACCAATACTATATCAAACACTGTTATGCACATAATGCAGCACTGTGATCTAATTTAAATAATACTTTTTTATTATTTATACTACTATATATAATATACATCAACACTTTTGCTATATAACCTAAGTGATAACCCTCTTTTAGTTACCTGCCAAACTCTGGACTTGGTTTATATTGCAGTTAACACAGTTACAAAGTTGTAATGGTGTCTTTTTTTCCTTTGTAACGGAATGTGTAAATCAAAGTATATACATTGTGTGGTGTTCCTGGTTCTGGAGTTTCATGAGGATTTACACATGGCATTCAGTGTTCTGTATAGATCTGCCTACCTTTGTGAATTCATCTGTTAATCCCTCTTCCTTTGAGAGAGCACCGGCCGTGGTGGTTAACTCCTTGTGTTTTCTCTCTCTCCTACTGGTTATTCTTGAATTAAGCACAGACTCGTCAGCTTGGTTGCTTTATCATGAATAATGTGTGTGACCTTGCAGTTCTTCCACAGTTCAGCAAACAAGTGCTAGCTTCACTGACCAAAAATTAAGGAAGGAAAACACAATTTTTAAAATGATCCATCTTTTAACAGCCGAAACCGATGTGTCTATGGTGCTGCATCTTGCTGTCGTAAGATGAAATCAGACCTGTGTGAACGATCATTTCTGACTTAACCATGAGATGCTCACGAGTACCCTTCCTGTTGTTTTGTTAGTGTTGGAATCAAGACTATTTATTTGGAATATATACAACAGTGTTTTTCCACTGTATTTCATTTGCAAAAGTTGAGAAATGCTTTCTCTACCTTTTGCAAAATAATTGATATTCCATATTGGATTCTCAAAGACTTCGATATGGTGAACCTGTTAAACCTAGAAATTGTACTCATCCTTTTATGACTGTGGCCTGAGTTCCCCATCCCCTCTCCTCCTTTTTTTTAGATGAGATTTAGCACACTCTCAGTTATTTAAACATGCAACATTTCTTGAGTATGTATGTTGAGGCCATCTGAGCTCATAGCTGATTCAGTAACCAGTTTCATGCTGTGTCATTCACACTCACTACTTAATACTGCCATGGTGAAAATGTGGAGGAAAAATGTATCCATGTGTGTCTGGGAAGCATATACACTTGTACATTTTTTAATACTCTGATTCTATAACATTTCTGAGTTGTGTTTTGTTTTACAGAAAAAAAAAGTGATAAAGCAATCAGAAGACCCAGAGGTTTACTGTTGATGCTTAGGGTCATCTGACCTTGGCTGGCCAATAGACCTACATGGCCAAATTAATTTACAAGAGTAATAATTTTTCAAAAGCCAAGTTTTTTTTCTGTATTTTCTGTATGAAACTGCCAATATCATGAATCGAAAGGGAGAACCATAAAGGAGAAAGAACGTGATGTTCAGTTATGTTCGTGTGAACCTAAAGAAACAGTGTGGAGGCAGGCGCAATCAGCCGAACTCTAGGGACTTGATGGTGTTGCTTGGAAGGCATCCATACCTGCATTTTGCATTCTTCGTATGTAATCATATTGCCAAAGACAAACTATTTCATCATTTATTGTAAATAACACTTTTCCCCAGACCTATCATAAAGTTTCTGTGATGTATTGTCTTCCAGTTGCAATAAAAATTACTGAGTTGCATCAATTGAAGAAAAACACCACGTAGTGTTGTGTATGCTGCGTCTCCCTGCACAGATGCTGGGCTGTAACATTTCTGTTTCTTACCTGCAGTTAGGTGCGTGCAGTTTTTGCAGTCTGGTTTTAGGGTTCTCAGCTGCATTTATAGTACCCATCCTCACGCATGCTTAGGTGTGGGTGGGAATCACACACTGCTCTGCAAACACAAATGCACATTTGGAAGCTGGGCTTACCCGGGATCTCAAGAGAATTCCAGCTCTGGTGTAGAGAGCTGGTGGCTGGCCAGCCTGCCATCATGAGCCTTAAGACTTGCGGTTTAGACAGAGCCTGTCTTTTGTTTGGAAGTTGTCAAACAATAAACTGAAATTGTACTTGAAGACTGGAACCTGCCAGCCCATCCCAGATGCTGAGGATTTCTTGTGATGACATTCCTAGCCCTAAGACCTGCATCTGCCAGGATGTATTACATCATCACGTAAGTGCCCACCCCAGACCCACACATCCCCCAGGAGCTAACAAGAAGCTGATGGGAAGGAGGGGAGTGGGAACAAGGAATGGATCACAGGGCACCAGTCACCAAGCTGGAGAAGTAGAAGAGGATGTTCTCATGCATCTCTCTGGTTCCTTTTGCGGTGGGTTTGTTTTCAAAAGGGCATGCCGTGTCTGCAGGTCTCACCATCAACAGTAACCTTAGTGTAGAGTTGGACTTTGCCACCACCCTTCTGCTGGGCTCCCACATGCACTGGTGTCTTTGTCCTCCAAGATGCTTGGGCTGTCTCTCCCGTCCTCCTGCGGTTGTGGTACCACTCTAAGGTCATAGGCCCATCTGTCCTGGTAAGCCTACTGGAATAAATTCCTCCCCATTACACATCTCAAGGTGGTCACCTGTGGGTTTGGCCCTTGTTGCTGTCACATCTGATCCCACTGTTGGAATTGCTTTCAAAGCTGTGATGTGTCCTCTGGGGTACAAGTCAATATTCAAGGAGACTTGATTGGGAGGAAGAGCTGAAATCATTGGGAGCTTAATCTGGTGAATAAAGTAATCATCCAAATTGGGTAGTGCTTTAGGCCAAATAGAAGGTGGGGCCGCCTTAAAACAGCACCCATAACAACTATTTTCAATACGGGACTCTCAAGGGGACTAGAGGAGAGACCCCACGTGGATGATCAGAATATTTGAGGGAGCCCTGTCAAAATGATCACACCTGCAGAATTCTGATCAGGCAACACTGTCTTCAGAGTCCTGTGGGTTCTCAGAGCAGGAAACTTCTTCCCATGGTATCAGAGACTGGGAAGGCTCCTTTGGTCTTGAAGCTGAGTCTGGATGGGTGCCAGTGAGGGGTGCTGCTGACCCTAAGCAGTTTCTCCTTACCTTTTGACTGCACTGCCCGATGAAAGTATGAACTGAAGTCACCCTCTTTCTAGAAAGTTCTGAACAGATGAGGACATTTCCGGGAGCCTGATAGGACTAGGAGGTTTTTGTTTATGAGCTAAAAGTTCATATTCTAGTTACCCTACTTCCAGATCACCAAATTAAATGGTTCTACGTATGCATGGCAGAAATGTGTTTTGACTTTTTTTTTTTCTTCATTGATAGGAATACAAAGCCAAGGTTTGTGAGCTGGCTATGGACAATTTTTTAAAAAGACATTTATTAAATATTATTAAATATATGTTTATTCTCTTGCACTCGAGTCTTTTAAACATTTGGCCCTAAATTTGGCCCTTTGTATCAACAAACCTTTCTAGTGTAGTGTGAAGATATAATATGGAGGAAGTTCATGTTATATCTCGTGGGGAAAGTCTGAAAACCAAGATAGTGGCTGATTTCTAACCCCCCAGGATTCAGTTTCTTCATTAAATGGGTCCAGTCTATTCACATTATAAAACAGGAAGGAATATTAGAGACCACTGGTCCAAACTCCCTATTTTATGTACCAGGCAGCTGAGACACAGGAAAATTTTTGTCCAGGATAACACACCTGGCTAGTCACAGAGCTGGACTTAAAGAAATTTTTTGTCTTAACTATTGTATCCATTTATTTGGTATATAATTATAATCATTGAATCGGTAGGATTTCATAGCTGGCAATTCCCCACACATACACACTTAACATATCCTATGCATTTTCCATATAGCTGCATGAAAAATGATTATCTTTTGAAATAATGCATAACATCCTGTTGAGTGGGTATCCTGCCATCTTCCACTGTTACCTTACTTTTCAATGTTTATATTGGTTTCAATCTCTCTATTATAAGTAACCCTGCAAAGAACATCTTCAGGCATGTGGCAATTTACATTCTTTCCACTTGTCTTTTAGTTAGATTGCCTATTGGACTATTGAAACAGAAGTATACCAATGATGTAGCTGTTTATACACGGGCTTTCTAAAAGGCACCAATGCCAACGGCAATGAATGCAAACCCAGTTTCATGGCACTCTCACCAGTATTGGATATGATTTTACTTTAATTTTTGCAAGCAGACAAAAATAGTACTTTATTGCCATTTTAATTTTAATTTCTAGCAAAATAACATTACTTTCTATATGTTTGCTGGCCATTTATTATTTATCTTGGTAGAATCATCTGTAACTGACTCTCTAAGAGTTTAAAAGAGAGAATTCGTATTTATAAAGTCCTTGCTACAATGTCCCCTGTTCGCCATGCAGTGGTGTCAAGATGCCCAAACACACATCACCTGCCTACAGTGTTTACCATATTCAGACACTTCTAATTGTTCTTATATTAAGACAAAATCCAGCTCCCTAAGACTTTTACCTGAAGGTGCTTAGATGATCCTAAAAGGCCACAAACGTGTAAACTTAAATTATCTTGCACAGGCAACAATAATATTGTTGCAAACAATGATAATTCTAAGTCTTTTTCAGAATAAATATTCCAAATTCTTCCTCCTGTTTCTTTCTTCTGAACATGCTCCTATTTGTGGTCAGAACCAAGAACTGATGACAGAATTCCGGGCACAGTTCAATGATGAGAAACTGTCCCCACCTCATTCTAGATCCTACATTTGTTTTTTTTGTGTGTGTGTTTTTTTTTATTTTTTAGAAAGAAAAAGAGAGAAAAGAAGAAAGAAAGAGTGAAAGAAAGAAAAAAGAATGAAAGAGAGAAAGAAAGAGGAAGAGAGGGAGAGAGAACGGGATTCTTGTTCTATTGCCCAGGTTAGAATGCAGTCTAAAAATGGGTATTAAAAACCTCTTTTTTGCCAATAATTGTGCTTAATCTGGGACAGACAGATGCTGTGATTCCTAAAGTGGAATTTATGCTCATAAACCTGGCTCTAAAAACTCTAAACTGAGTAGAACAAGGCCTGGTACACAATGGGTATGGAAAAATACTTGTAGGATGAATGAATAGATCATACAATCAAAGGGCAAGCTGCATGATTTTTTTTTTTTTTTTTTTTTGAGACAGGGTTTTGTTCTTGTTGCCCAGGCTGCATGCAGTGCAATGGAGTGATCTCGGCTCACCGCAACCTCCGCCTCCCAGGTTCAAGTGATTCTCCTGCCTCCATCTCCCAGGTAGCTGGGATTACAGGCATGTACCACCATGCCTGGCTAATTTTGTATTTTTAGTAGAGATGGTGTTTCATCATGTTGGTCAGGCTGGTCTCGAACTCCCGACCTCAGGTGATTTGTCCGCCTTGGCCTCCAAAAGTGCTAGGACTACAGGCATGGAGGAGAGTCCAGTTCCATGGCATCCTGATGAGCACTGCATGAGAGCCTGACACTCTATTTACTAGCTTATGTGTATGTAGTATTTTACTGATTCATTTGACATTTCTAATAGCGTATAAGGTTAACTATTCCACACATTTGCATACTAGTTGTATATCTTCATTTAATTTTCTACTCACATCTTGTACTTCAGGATGTTCTTTGACCTCTGAGTTGCTCCCTTACCTCCTGAATCTAAGGCCCTGTTTGGACCCATATCTGGCTAGGTTTGCTGACTTTATGTCTTGTCTCAGTGTTCCCAGCTCTTCCATATTTGTTCTTGCCTCTGCTCCTCCTACCTGTACTGTAGCTTGGGGAGAGGGGACTCAGTGAACTTGGTTAGTGAGTTCTGTTGACCGTCTCCTCACCCGCGTCTGCCCCAGCCCCACTGCCCGCAAAGCACATGCACACGGCACTTCACTAAGTTAATTCACCTGCTTAATCTGAAGCCTCAGACCTTTCATCCGTGGGCCCTCAGAGGGCTGCAGATGTGTTTTGTCCATGCAGTGGTAACATGGTTTTGGAGTTCGTTGCTTTATATTCCAGTTGTTATTTTCATAACATCTTTTATAACAATGAAGAAATGTCACATTAGAAACTGGATTTTTCCTCACTTAAAAAAAAAAATCACAAATTGCCAACGAGGCCACAGTTTCCACAGGACAATGGACAGCTGGAGCTGGGGTGGAGTGGACAGTTTCCGTTTCATCCTGTTCTCCACGTTCCCTGTTCTCTATGTCCCAGGAGCACAGGCTCAGGGTCAGAATCTATCCTTCAGGGTGTTTGTAGCGTCATTTCATTAAAATAGAGTTGAGAGGAAAGCAGGAAAATAAAAGCTAACTCAAGAGAGCCACGGTTTCAGAGAAAATGAAAGAGAGTGCGTTTGTCTGTGGAAGTGAACGTTATACCTGCTCTGTGTCTGTGGGGAACAGTGCAGCACAAGGTTCCTGCCCTATTTCATGGACATATTTCACCTGCCTTCCACTGCTGTGAGCATCTGAATTTATGATTGTTATTTCAAAGACCCAGTTTTCAAACTGTTTTTCTTTGCATAGCAACTATGCAGAGTTGCTAGTTGTTTGGTAAAAAAATTTTGGGGCGGGGGGCGGGGTGCACTGGCTCATGCCTGTAATCCCAGCACTTTGGGAGGCTGAGGTGGGCAGATCATGAGGTCAGGAGTTCAAGACCAGCTTGACCAATATAGTGAAACCCCGCCTCTACTAAAAAGACAAAAATTAGCCAGGCATGATGGCACATGCCTGTAGTCCCAGCTACTTGGCAGGCTGAGGCAGGAGAATTGCTTGAACCTGGGAGGTGCAGAGGTTGCAGTGAGCTAAGATCATGCCACTGCACTCCAGAGTGGGTGACAGTGTGGAAAAAAAAATCTGATTACTATTTATCGAGTTTTTAAAATAATGTATTTAGAAGTTTTACATTGGTGTTAATGTTATTACTATAATAATGTCAGTTGCATTTCTCAAGTGGAGAAGAAAACAGCAGCAAGCATATGCTGGGGAAATAACGTCTCCACATTGAATAATTTAATTTTTCAGTGCTCCCATGTACTCTGTGTCAGCTAGGGCTGCTATAACAAAATGCCATAGACCGATGGGCTTAAATGACAGAATTTTTTTTCTCACAGTTCTGGAGGCTGAGAAGTCCAAGACTAAGGTGGTAACCCATTGGGTTCCTGGTGAAGGCTCTCTTCCTGGCTTACAGACAGCAGTCTGCTTGCTGTGACCTCATGTGGTGGAGAGAGAGAGAGAGAGAGAGAGAGAGAGAGAGAGGGAGATCTCTGGTATCTCCTCCTCCTCCTCCTGTTTTTGAGATGGAGTCTCGTTCTGTCGCCCAGGCTGGGAGTGTAGCGGCGCAATCTTGACTCACTGCAACCTCCACCTCCTGGGTTCAAGCAATTCCTGTGCCTGAGCCTCATGAGTTGCTGGGATTACAGGTGGGTGCCACCATGCCTGACTAAGTTTTGTCTTTTTAATAGAGATGGGGTTTCACCATGTTGGCCAGGCTGGTCTGGAACTCCTGACCTCAGG
>CAUYLG010056043.1:0-10195 GCA_963573385.1 Cacajao melanocephalus | reverse complement strand
AATGAGAACACATGGACACAGGGAGGGGAACAACACACACTGGGGCCTGTTGGTTGTTAGTGGGTGAGGGGAGGGAACTTAGAGGATGGGACAGTAGGTGCAGCAAACCGCCATGGCACGCATTTGTATACCTGTGTAACCAACCTGCATGTTCTGCACATGTATCTTGTTGTTTTATTTTAAGAAGAAATAAAAAAGAAAAAAAAACCATCACGCTAAGCAGAAAGACACTGACATACACAAAAAAAGAATCTGTATCCTCTCCCCTTCTTGCCAAAAGAAATTATATATAACATTTTTAAATGTTGGTTATTCAAGAGACTAAATATTATTTTGTGACTGATTATCTTTTCCAAACATCTGTACTAACCATTGATGGCATAACAATTGGTCATTCACTTTGTGCTTCTTAGCTTTTGTCGTGGGCCCTATTAGAAGAATATATTAAAAACAGCTTGGAGGAAACAAGGGCTCACCCATCCTTACGCAAAGAAAGAGAAATTAGCTGCCTTTAGATGTAAGCTTCCTTAGAGTGATGGTGCAGGAAGCTTCTGTACTACAAAACCAGTACTGGAAATACTACCACAGAGAAGTGTGCCCATTACTCCTTGCCAGTGCTTTTTAATTAATTTATCTTTATTTCTGCCCATGAGACTTCTTGATCTAAGAGGATTTAGCACTTTCCCATAGCAGGCACCCAGTTAACATCAGAAAATAATAGAAAATTATAGTAACATAATTTAATATCCATCAAAAACTGAAGGTCTGTATATTTACCTTCCCCTTTGCCTCCTTTCTTTCCTCTTCTTTTACTCTCATAATGAGCCCCAGCGTTATCATTGTAAAAGCATTCCTTTGCATTGTTATCTTTTCCATTATTGTGTTGACTTAGAAACAACAAACTAAAATCCATTCATCTACTAACAGATATCCCAGACTAACATTTCTTTGCTTATAGCACAAGCCAGAGAATGACACTTTAAATTGATTTTGTAGAGGTTGCACCTTTATCTTTGTAACTGACACTACATAGATATAAGTGAACTTCAGCTGTGTGAAAAGCAGAAATCAAGTTTCACGCATCGTTTCAAGTATTTGCTGTTATATGGACGTGATGGCAAAATGTGACGGTAAATTTTATGTCAAGTTGACTGGCCCATGGGGTGTCCAGGTGTTTGGATAAGATTATTTCTGGGTGTGTCTTTCTACGTATTTCTAAATGAGATTAGCATTTGAATCAGTAAACTGAGTAAGGTAGATTGCCTTTCCCAGTGTGGATGGACCTCATGCAATCTGTTGAAGGCCCAAATAAAATAAAAGAGCTGAGTAAGGAGGAATTTTTTCTCTCTGCCTGATTCTCTTCAGACTTTGACTTGGACGGGAGATTATGCCATCAGCTCTCCTGGTATTGTTCCTCCTTTGACCTCTGGGTATTTTGGTATTTGTACGAGTCTGTTCTCACATTATTATAAAGAACTACTCGAGACTGGGTAATTTATAAAGAAAATAGGTTGAACTGGCTCACAGTTCTGCAGGCTGTATGGGAGGCAGGGCTGGGGAAGCCTCAGGAAACTTACAATCATGGCAGAAGGTAAAGTGGAAGGAGGCATGTCTTACATGGCTGGAGCAGGAGGAAGAGTGAAGGGGGAGGTGCTACATACTTTGAAACAACCAGATCTCACGAGAACTCACTATCATGAGAACAGCAAGGGGGAATTTGCCCTCATGATCCAATCACCTCCCACCAGGTCCCTACTCCAACACTGAAGATTACAGTTCAACTTGAGATTTGGGTGGAGACACAAATCCAAACCATATCAGTATTGTCAGTTTTAAACTGGTCACTATATGAGCTGACATTTTTGGACATTAGATTGAAACAAAGAAATTAATCAAGTGAATCACAGACGTTTTTGAATATTTATGCTTGGTTTATATTTTGCTGGCAATTTAAATTTTCTGTTCATATACAAATTAATCACCTGAATTTTAAAATTATTGAAAATTATAGAAACATAATTTAATATCCATCAAAAACCTGGAATTTTCTATATTTTCTTACCATTTTCCCTCCTTCTTTCCTTCCCCTTCTTTTACTATTGTCTTTTACTCCTTCCTTCCTCTGCGTCTTTCTTCCTTCTGTACTTCCACATAACTTGTAATATGATAGGTATCAGTAGAACATGATCTTGTAGGACGTAAGAGTCAGTAATACACATGTGCTTAACTTTTGCCCTACAAAATAATTACCAAAATAATGTAAAGAAATATTTAAGTAAGGAATATAGTAAATCAGCTTCTTGAAAAAGCTGTCTAGGGTAGATACTGAAATAAGTGGATAAAGAAGTAAAAAAAAAGTATTCATCTGGCTTAAATCATTAATTCAGTAAATCTTTTTCCTGAAAGTATTCTTTGTGTCAAACACCCTGAGAGATATTGGATGTCCCAGATGACTAAAACCCAGAACCTGATTTCTAAGTTTTCATGATTTAGTGGGAGAGAGCGAGGATAGGGAGGGAGAGAAAATTATAGAAACAAGATTTATAATTTGATGAATAAAATGAGGAATGATAAAATCAGGTGTTAGGAGAATGTCAAGATGTACAGAGGCAAGGTATCAACTCGTCCAGGGGAGGACTTTTAGTAGAGGTAACACTTGAGAGGATTTAGGAGAGAGCTCTGTGAAAGGAAGGGACAAGGGTGTGCCAAACAGAAAAATGATATAAACAAAGTTGTGTTTGTCTATTAGAGATAGAGGCAGGGGATCAAGAAGGATTTAGACTTTTAGACATTCTAAGCCAAGAAAAGATTATGGTAGTCTCTCATAGACAAATAATAATACTGTACTACACTGAAACATATGGAAAGAGGTCAGCTAACTTCTAAATGTTATTTCCTTTGTTATTTTGATAATCATTTTTGGGAGGAGAAAATAAAATATTAAAAGCTTTCCAAAATAGCTCCCCTTCCCCAGTTCTTCTGCTTTGTGGCGTACACTAAATCTATGCGTTGACTTCCCAAGGGATAGCTCAGCACTAGTAGTAGCGGGAAACGAGGTCCCAGGACACAGTGGATCAGCCAAACACACACGTGTGAAGCACCTGCTGTGGGACCACATTGCAGTAGGTTCTAGGGATACCTAGAAACTCATAGCTGAGTCAAAAACCAAGACATGAACAAAGGGTAATGATGCGGTTTTAAAAGTGTTTTCTTAGAGGTACTGCATTCTGCAGGGACAGCTTCAAATGGAAAGGGTTTCTGTTACAAGTGACAAGTCCATCTTTCTGGATCTTTCCTGGCAGACACAAAGGAACATTTTTTTTCTTCTGTACCAGAGTTTATAATCTGATTTTTACATATGTCTCTCATCCAACTATGAGACAGAGTATTAGGACTACTTTATATAGAAATAAAAGAATTTGACATTAAGTGGTACAATTATAACATTTTATTCCACAAATTGTATGTAAATCTCCAAAGAATAACTTCATCAGCCTGGTGATCATAGTATTATACAAGTGACTTATATACATGATACATGTAAGAAAATCTACTAGCAGATGAGAGTTTCATTGAGGACTATTATGTTCTTCTTATATTCAGAAAAACTAGTATACTGTTTTATAAGTACTATTCAAGGTCCTTTAAAAAGATTAACTGATTTAATCCTATATTGATTCTATGACATAAACATTATTACTACTGCTATTTTATAAAAAGGGAAACAGGGTCACAGAAAAGTTAAATAACTTGCCCAAAGCCCAGATGGTAGGTGGCAAAGCCCCAATTGAAAGTAAGGTGATGGTCCTAGAGTATGTATAATGTGGGTTCAAAACCACTGCAACAACAGGAAAGTTTGGTATTACTAGTTCTTTCATCTTCTGGAATTATACTTTCCATTAATATCCATATAAAGTGTGTCAAATCCCTATGCAATTCACTATAATAAACTCCATAACCACATCCTTATTTTTAAGTAGTCTAGAGAATTTATGTTCTTATGACCACTTCTGGCTCCAAACTCAAGCTCTGCCAGTATTTTGAGACAGAGTCTGGCTGTGTTGCCCAGGCTGGAGTGCATTGGCTCAGTCACAGCTTACTGCAGTCTTGACCTCCAAGACTCAGGTGATCCTTACACTCCGGAGTATCTGAGATCACAGATGTATGCTACCATGCCCAGATAATTTATTTTTATTTTTTTGTAGAGATGGGGTCTCCCTTTGTTGTCTAGGCTGGTCTCCCACTCCTGGGCTCAAGTAATCCTCCCACCTTGGCCTCCCAAAGTGCTGGGATTATAGGCGTGAGCCACTGTGCCCAGGCTTTGCTGGCATCTTCATGCTCACTCACTGTCTCCTGGAGGAGGATGCTGACCTTTCTTCACCCTCATGTTGCCAGATCTGGAAGTCAATACTTTCTCTTTCAAATCTCCTGGTTTACCACTAACTCATGATTGCTATATATATATAACAGAGCTTTACTGAACATTTGGAGATAGTTGAGTTAGTAGTGTCAGAAGCATTTATTTTTAGACATTAAAACATCATTCCTGTCAGTGGAGTACAAAGTCCTTTCATGACCCTCTTCAACTTCCTGCTATATTGTCAGAATCATTTTCTCTCTACTGATACTGTTTACAAAATCCAGCAGGCAGAGGCCACCCAAAATTCCGATTACTTTTTTATGCAGAAAAATGTCTAACCCTTATTTACCTTTTTTCTCATCTAGACTAGTCCAGGAGACCTTGCTTGCCCCTTGCAGTCAGAGACCATAAACGTGTTTTTCCTACACGTGTTTTTCAGATGTTTTCTAAACATCTGAATGGTGAATAATGCATTCATTTACTATCACCCTTTCCCCTGGGCACTATTTTGGTTACATTAAAAAAAAACCTATTGGGCATATGGCAGTTGAAAATGGTATAAAAGACAAAGCATCCCATTAAATAAATTAAGCATAATTAAATTTACAGTAAGCATAAGGACTTAGTAGAGAATACTAATATGTATTTTTGACAAATTGATTTCACAATTCTCCATGATTCCAATTTAAGATACATGGCATTAAATAAATGCTGATATGTACTAGGAATTTAGAGTAGTTGGATTTGCTTGAAAAAGAATTTCCATACTAACATTCAACTTTTGACTCAAAAACCAATTATTACAAACCTCTTGTATTGCATGCCTGGTTCTTAGAAGTACAAGATGAATAAAATATGATCTTTGACCTCACAGACTATAGGTAAAGTGGGGCATGTAGGGATGTTAGCAACTAATTATAGAGTACTGCAATATGTATTGCCTACAGAGTGATATTCACACAGTGGTGTGAAATACTAGGATCTACAACTAACAGCCTAATTGGATTAGGGAGACTTCCTGTGTAGGATGGGGTTTGCTCTTAATGATGAGTATGTGCTCCAGATAGAAAAAGATAGAAAAAATGGACTGTGTGAAGGGTTCAGAGGGTGAACAGCATCACGTTTTTGTGTTTGGAGGATCAACTGTATGTGAGGTGGAAGCAGAGGGCAGCGGGGCAAGGAGGGGAGAGATCAAAGAGTGAAGGAGATGAGCGTGGAAAATGGGTTAGGCTTCACCCAGGAAAGAACAGTGTGCATCTCACTCCAGGGTGTTTCGACTTTTAAAAATGTCGGGGTCGGGTTTTCTAATACGTACTAAAAATGCAGATTTCTGGACCTAATGAATCTGAATTTCTTGATGTAAATCAGAAGCCTGAAGTAACTCTGTGCATACTAGAATTTAAGAAATGTTGCCGTAGATCACGTGAGGCTTTGGCTGTTCTCCCTTCTCCCGAACCCCAGACGGAGTCTCAGTGTGTTGCTCAGGCTGGAGTGCAGTGGTGTGATCTCGGCTCACTGCAACCTCCATCTCCCTGGTTCAAGCGACTCTCTAGCCTCAGCCTCCCAAATGGGTGGGATTACAGATGCCTGCCATCACACCCAGCTAATTTTTGTATTTTTAGTGGGGACAGGGTTTCACCATGTTGGCCATGCTGCTCTCGAACTCCTGGCCTCAAGTGATCTGCCCACCTGGGCCTCCCAAAGTGCTGGGATTATAGGTGTGAGTCACCACACCTGGCCACCTTTGGCTGTTTTAATGTTGGATAATGCTAGGTCACGTCTAGTACTACAAGCCAATATAGCATTATGAATATAAATGTATTTAGAAACAAAATGAAAAAAAAATCTGTTTTTAATACAGCTTGAAAACTATGTGGAATCCTAGGTAGCAACTTAGGGTAGTTTAACTAGGGGAAATCATATAGAGTGTTTACAAAAATACTCTTGGTGAAATTTCATCAACTGCTATTTTTTTTTCTTTTGTACCCTCCCTCACACACAATAGTGAATGTGAATGTCTGAGTAACTTAATCATTCCAGAAGAGTGAAACAAGCTTCATGCTTTGAGGATAACTAAAGATCTTATTGGTTTGGAGGCGTTTGAAAACACTGCGCAAATTGTATTTGACTTTATTTAAACTACTGAGCTAGCTTTACGTTTCATCCAGAGAATGGATTTGTTAAGAAGCTGTTCTTGGGTATAGTTAGAGTGATAAGTGAGCTGGTGCTTAACCTTATGAGGTTTGGGTTGGGTAGGGACAGGGACCACTGCTTGTTAAGGCCTTTGGAACCAAGTACACAATCTGCATGTTTGCCTAGAACACTTCACTATGTATGGATAGGGAACAGCTTGCATGCTCATGTTGTGTGGAAGTGAAATCTACATTCACATTGAAAATAGAAAAGCAAAATGAAGTGTAGTAATAACAAGTGTGGACTGCAACATGACCAAAGTGGGAAAGCTGTTAAAATAAATAATGCTGATGATTGTACTGGAGTTCATTGTGAAAAAAGATGTAGGGGCTGGCACGATGGCTCATGCCTCTAATTCCAGCACTTTGGGAGGCCGAGGCGGGCAGATCACAAGGTCAGGAATTCAAGACCAGCCTGGCCAACATAGTGAAACTCCGTCTCTACTAAAAATATAAAAAATTAGCTGGGTGGGGTGGTGGGCCCCTGTAATCCCAGATACTTGGGAAGCTGAGGCAGGAGAATTGCTTGAACCCAGGAGGCAAAGGTTGCAGTGAGCCAAGATTGTGCCATTGTGCTCCATCCTGGGTGACAGTGCCACACTCTATCTCAAAACAAAAAGAAAGAAAGAAAGAAAGAAAAAGATGTGGGAAGCATCATAGATGATTCTTTCAAATGAAAGAAAAAGGGTTATCATAAGCACAGTGCAATACAGAGGAATTATGGCTCAGTCCTTTTATTAAAGCTCGACCTCAGTAAGTACCTTCCTAAATGATACTTGCTACTTTTTAATGATTTTCGAATGTATGACTGCAGCTCCACACAGAAACTAATGTGAATTCCCAAGAAAACAAATTTTAAAAAAGAAAAGAAATAAAGTTTCATTCCAGGTTTATGAAATTTGATGCCTTAGCTATAAGGCCATGATATTTTGATTATATTAGATATGCAATTGGGCACTGAGAAAGGTTTTAAAATGGAAGGTTTTGTTTATATTTGTTTGTTTTTAATAGAAGAGAAGCTGAGGTTCCTGAGATGGTTATAGGGGCATTTGGGAGATGAATTAGTTCATCTGTGAAGTTCTTTTCATTTCCAATATACTGATCTTCCAAGCACTTTGACCTTGCTCTGCAAAATTACAGCAATAAGGGGTTATATTCTTATTAAAAAATTCTTGAATAAGGACACCTTTTTGTTTGAATTGGTAGATGTTCATAAAGAAAATTCATATTGTTTCTAAAGTCATACATTTGAAATCACAATTATTTAGAATTTAGATTTCTACAAGTCATACCTTTGGAAGCACCTTTGTTTTTAAACGTATATTTTCTAGTGCATTTAAAAAGGGCTGCTAGTATCCCATAACAAAAATTACATACTTGTCACACCCTATTCTTTCTACTTTTGACTACGTTACTGTTGGAGCATTTTCTGATAACAGCTATGAAAGCAGAAATGGATGCTGCAGTAAAACAGACTCTTCTTGGTCTGATTGATTTTTGTGCTTTATAACCCATTTTAGTTATCAGAAAGAATTGCTATTTTTCTCCAACTATTTGGAAAGAATGTAATGGTCTAAAAGATTGCCTGCCTTCTGAGGAAGTTTCTCTCTGGTCAAAGTAGAAACAGTATATTTGTTAAAGTGTCTGTAACTTTGGAGTGAAGACTTTCAATTCATTTCTTCCTCTCTTTCCTGTTCTGTAACTGTAGGAATCACTCAACTGTGAAACTTAGCTATATGATCTAGCAGCAGATGTGTAGGACCCTGCTCAGGATGCCCTAAAATTAGGAGATTGCAGAATAGGATTTAAACCATTTTAAGTTACTTTATATTAGAGCATATCATGGTTAGAACTCATTGATATTATAATTTAGCATGCATTTGTATGATGACTTGGAGAATATTTTTGTGTTGCCCAATGAAATTCCTTAGCCATTGCTATAAAGCTAATAGAAACAAACGGATATATTTGAAACACTATACTGTAGACAGCTATCCCAAGAACCATGAAATAAAGAAGAGATAAGATGCTCCATTAGTGATTCATACTAATATATTGTTATTTAGATTTTAAAAATCCACCAGGATGTTTTAGCACCAAGAAGAGGGTGCAAATTAATGGCAATTCGTAGAACAATAAATATGATCAATGACTTGTAGTGATTAGACATAATTAAAATATAATTAATATGATGGCACAGGAAATTATACTGTAATAGTTAGTTCAAGGATGTTAGGAGTTTTTGTTACTTTTGTACATTTGTGGATCCAATAGAGCTGACTTTAAAGGAAAAGACTGAGGTAAGTTCTCATTAAGTAATTTGAGAAACTCCAAGTTCAGTTAATATATTTGGTTTAGAATGCCATGTGCTACTTGACAAAATATCTTTTCTAGTACTTGGGTATTCTTTTAGGCATGTTTTGGAGACTCCACAATGTAAATCAAATTGTATTAGTTTACTCAGGTCTGTTGGGTCCTGGGCTAAACATTGTATTTTAATAAATAAATGAAAAGAAGTATGAAAACATTTAGAGTGCTCAATATTGAAGTGAGGAAAAAAATGGACTGTGGAACCTGGGAGCTCTTTTAGTAATCCAAAAGTGGATGAGATAGATATTAAGGAAATATCTAACAATGAGAAATAAATTTTTAAAAGAACAGCTATTAATGACTAACTGGACATGGGCAATAAAATTCTAAGACTTTGAACCAGATGCTTAGACAGTTGATCCTAGTATACAAAATAAGGAAGTCAGAAAGATGCTGAAACAATAGAGGGAAATAATTGGCAAATACAGATCCAGGTTGATATGTTATACATTGAAGAATAGCTAGATCTCAGGTAAGAAATATTTGCTTCAGCCACAATTCTCGAAGTGTTCTGGGGTTCTGGAAACCTCAGAGTGTTTATGAGATCAAAACTATTTTCATAATACTATGAAGTCATGGTTTACCTTTTCCTCTGTATTTGCATTTGTGTGTATAGTACAAAAGCAATGGTGAGCAGAACTTGGGCTTTACCACAAATTAAATTGGTGGCATCGAACCGTGTGCTGTATCTAGACCCATCTCACATGCAAGGATGCACAAAGACTCAAAACAGAGGGATGGAGGAAGACATAGCAACCAAATGTAGAGAAAAAAAAAAGCAGAAGCTGCAATTTTCGTGTCTGATAAAACAGACTTTAAAGCAACAAATACCATAAGAAACAAAGAGGGACATTACATGGTGGTGAAAGGATCAATGCAACAAGAAAAGCTAACGATCCTAAATATATACACACCCAATACAGGAACACCCAGATACATAAGGCAGGTTCTTAATGACTTACAAAGAGACTTAGACTCGCACACAATAATAGTGGGAGACTTTAACATTACGCTGTCAATATTCGACAGATCAACGAGATAGAAAATTAACAAGGATATCCAGGACTTGAACTGAGACCTGGAACAAGTAAACTTAACATAAGGCAGGTTCTTAATGACTTACAAAGAGACTTAGACTCGCACACAGTAATAGTGGGAGACTTTAACATTATACTGTCAATATTCGACAGATCAATGAGATAGAAAATTAACAAGGATATCCAGGACTTGAACTCAGACCTGGAACAAGTAAACTTAACAAATATTTACAGAA